>VDFB02000017.1:423231215-423341249 GCA_007258455.2 Sequoia sempervirens
TAATTGGTTTATGGGAATCAAATACCAATACCTTTCATTGTGCGCTCTAATTTTCCTTTACAATTATTATATTTGTATTCCCTTTTGCACCCCTTAGATTGTCTTTGTTAAGACTAGCCAACAATTCTGAAAAGCTTAAAAGTTGATTGAAGAAGTTCAAGGCAACTACCTCATACCAAGAGGCCAACTTAGTTATGGTCAATTAGTAGTGCGAGGTAGTATACTTTTTCAAGAGTCAAGTGAGCCTCATAGGCCTAGTGTTTGAACCTAGTTGCTTTGATACCAATGTAAAGTCCCCATCTCAAGTATAACATATTTTTTAGTTCAATTAGCATCACTACCAACTTAACCAACCAAACATCTTTCATCTAAGTCAGAAGTGTTGATTCCAAAAGTCCTTCATTACCATGGTGAAAACAAATCAATGTCACTACTTATATGCTCACACTCAAAAGTGCTAAGCTCCTATGGCTAGGGTCATTCCTAGACCTAGACCTAAACCTCAAGGGTTCATGGTGACCCTGCCTACGTATCCTCTCATTGGAATTAGAGGCTTTGTAGTTTTCCCAACAATGTTAGAGGGAGTTCAATCTCTCCTCTTGTATGAGACCTATGATCTTTCCTTTAACCCATAACTATTAATTAAATACATGTAATCTATCAACTTAGCCAGTTATAATATAATGATAATAACTTTAATAATAACTTGCCATCAAGTGTTGGGTCCATAACGAACATTACCAAACATAAGTGTACAAAAATTCACAATATTCACAAGGGGTCATTCATACCTTAATTCAAAAGATTATATACATTGACTATCGTGATAATACCTCCATATACACAAGCTGACTAGCTCATACACATCACATATACAAAAATGACTAGATCATACAAAAATCACAAGTACATTGGTGAATAGCTCATATGTACATCACAAGTACAATTGTGACTATCTCATTTGGACATCACAAGTACAACAATTCTTGGATCATATGCATATCACAATTACATTAGTGACTATCTCTTGCATACATCACAAATACATAATGACTAGCTCCAACACATCACACACACGGTGATTAGCTCCAACATACATCACAGATATACAATAACAAGCTCCAACATACATCACAAATACATAGTGATGAGTTCCAACATACATCACATACACAGTGACAAGCTACAACATACATCACAAATACATAGTGACGATCTCCAACATACATCACAATGGTTGACTAACACATGTCCATAATGCATCCCAAATAGAAATAATATTGATGCATTATGCACTACATCATGGGTCCTATCCTTTCCTTTGATCTTCTACACCATTGGACAAATGGGAAGAGGATTCGGTGCATCCCATACTACATTGCAGGTTCATCCTCAACCCTACAATGCTAAGTATAGAATCTGACAATTGGGAAGGGGATTTGGTGCATCTCATACTACATCGCAGGTCCGTCCACCATCCCAAGGCTTTCCCCAAGTAGTGAACCTACCATAGTGTGTTGGATTCCAACTTCAATCATCTATAGGCCACCAGAGATAATTTTATCCACCCAAGAAGAAGTAGCTCTCGACATATACCACCTTGTGATCTTAGTGATATTGTCAGCTATATTCTCCACAATCCCAGGTAAAACTTGGCATCGATCACTTCTGTGCCCTCAGTGATAGCCAATGAATCCCCTTGATATAACAGTTAGCCTCAGATTACCGTTACACACATGGATGGATCCCTATCTGTGCAACTGTTACCATATCATAATCATAACCAGGGTAGCCCATACCAACCTTTACCTCTATGAACTAGGTGAATGTCGACTAGTCCCTAGCAATAGCCCAAATGCCGGTCATTGGCATTGTCCATTTACTGCCTATCACTACTCAAATATCTTGGAGGGTCACTCTTGGGCGAGTCATACATAACATGAATCACAATCACAATCAAGAGATACACATGCCTATACATAGAGACTTCTAGATATGGAGTCGGTTTTCATAACACATACAAGTTACATGGAACCAACACAAGATAGACTTTACCCAACATATACATATATTCAAATGCCAATTATAAAGTTGTTGAATCCTTATGACATTCATTTGCTATTCATAAGCACATCATGTATAAAATATAGGTTATTACATTTCCTTAACTCATTCATGCCCATTCGATACCCATTTTAGCCTCAAATTGAAGCCTACTAAAGAGAGAAGGTCAAACCAATTAGGAACAACCCCAACCCTTGGAGTTATCCCCCTATAGACTTGAGGTAAAAAAGGTACATCCTTCGCCCAAGGACCGCTTAGGTACCCACTTCCAAATGAATCAAAGTCACACATAGTTCTCCTTACAAAGTCTCTAAAGGACATCTATACACAAGTTCCCATAACCAAGGTTTTGTCTTGTCAGCATAGGGGCCTAGCTTATTACTTAACTTGAATTACCTTGGTTTCCACAAACCCATAGGAAAACACTTCCATTTAAAATTCACATGATAGATTCAATTTTGAGGTTCTTATACCCAAGGGGTCCATAGATATCTTGTATTCATATAAAAGTCTATATTCCCAAACCAAAGTGGGTTGCTAAGAGTATCAACTTGTAATATTAAATATATTTAGTACAAGGTAGTTCTAGTGCCACAAAAATAAGTCATCATCACTTACATTCTTAGACAACCATAATCCAAAACTTAGATTAGGTAATTATGTTCCTAATTCATAATATATGAAGAGGTCTATGCGATTATATTTTTAATCCATCTCATTTCATGTAAAATATTAAGGTAAGAATATAGGTCACTTTCCTCGTTTGTATAGTTAGAAGATCAAACCCTTTGAAAATAAATAATTTAGTCTTAAAGGATTATCCTATAAGCATATAAAGATGGCATGGTTTAGATAGATAAAAAACCCAAATTCTTAGGTCTCTTAATAAGCTTCATTTGATAACCCTCATGACCACACTTCCCCTTTTTACTGATTTGATAGGATTTCAACTATAAAAGTTAGAGCAATTTGCGTGTTACCAAATCATAACTGACCTATATCCATATGCTTTGAAAATAGCTTAACCCATGTTCGTAACCTAATAGAGGTACCCACTAAGTCACCCACACATAAACTTTACATAATATTTAGTTCAATGACGTCTAATGATTTATTATAGACCTTGCCATTTATTGGAGTCATTCATTATCTTTAAACACTTAGAATACAAAACACAGGCATAAGTGCTAAAATACATGTATCCAAGATGAAGGTGAGGTCGTCAAGTTTATGTCATTGTCATGATCTCGATAGGGTGTATACACTTACAAGTTTTACTTGATAAATTATCACTATTTATGAATTTAAAGTTCAAACATGGTGTAGAGTTCTCCAAGGATGCATAATCAATCTCTCATTTTCAACATTCATACACTAATACTAAGAAGCCAAGAATAAACATGAACACTAAACTTGAATTACAACCATAGTGTGCTAAGTGTAAAATGTTATATTAGTCTTTCAATAAATGTTTAATCATTATGATCATCATTGATATATTAATGTTTTATCATTTTATGATAAATATAGCCGATCTCTACTCATGAAGCCAATAATAGTATTACAAATATTGTTTATACAACCAAGATCAACACGTACTAGCTTAATAATGTTATTCATAAATAGTCATAGCCTACTTTCTTTTAATAGATTTTTATCACAATCTTCTACAAACTTAAACTCTTATGATTAAACATTGGTGAAATCCTAAAGCAAGCACTCACAACCTTTATAAAGGGATATGGTGAAATTATGGAGCACAATAATAATAAAAATTAATACAATGATTATCTCAGTGAAATTTCTTCCTTGATTTTAGACATCTCTTAAAGTTATAAATTCTTGCATGTTTGGGAAAAGGTTACATTTCGACATCTAGTTGATGGTGGACTACCAGCCAAATATAACAAGATGAAATGAAATTGGTTCATACTCATACTGTAAATTATTTTTGGTATATAAGGCCATCAACTAAGTCCCATAGAATCGATTACCATTTACATATAAGACTACATAAACCACAATGGTAAAATATGTGTATATCATGGTAGTGGGATTTCAATCAAATTTTTCATCATGTTTTTGAATTAAGGGTGAGTCCCAATTTCTTCCTATATGAATAAACAAAAATCTAATCATGCTAGGATACATAGTAAAGACAATGCCAATTGGTAGTTCTTGCAACAATGTGACCAAAACAGGAACCACCCAAACAATGATGTCAATTCCCATATTGTATAGATTAATCTGTCATGTGTATAATCATTTTATACATATTTGATCCTATATTAGAGTATGATGATATTATCCCTAATTAAGGAATGATGGTTGAATAGAGGTGTAGAAGGAGTAGAGGGTAGGCAAGCTGAGTTGCTCAAAGGTGATTTGTGTCTAGCAAGGGTTTAGTTTATGTGGTAATAATAGATAACATTTCTACCCTAGGTTGCATAATCTTTAGGATGGCATGCCAACAATATTTAAGTGATAACAATAATATAAAACAACTAGAAGAGGAGAGGATCAACCTAGAATAAGGGCATCCATTGTCCTAACATTTTAATGGTGAGTTGATCCACTTTTGCTTGGTAACCCTTCGCACTTGTCTTTCTCTCATGTTCCATCCAACTAGTCTCTTTTACAGTCCTTCCATTTGTTTCATCTTCTTCCCATCCATCCTCTTCTCCTTAGCGTGACATCTTCCCCTCGTTAATTTCCTCTTCTTGCTCATATTTTCCTTCTTTTTCCCTCCCTTACACTCTTTCCTCTGTATTTAGAATGTATTTTGTTGAAGTGTTTTTTTTCTTCATCTTTCTCTTCTAGTGAAACTATATAGTTTCAGGATATTTTAGAGTGGTTTCAGATCTATTTGAGTTATAATGCAAATTATAGTTTTTGTAAGATATTATAATTTTTCAAACTTAGTCAAGTTTTAGTAATCAATATGTCAAATTTTAGTAATCGGGAGGTCAAATTTCAATAATCAGCAAGTTGTATCATCTTTCTCTCTCTCTCTCTCACTCATTGTTCATCTCTTATTCTCTAGACCTCTCTCTCACTATCTCCATCCCTTTATCTAACTCTCTCCCTTGATCTCTTCTCTCTCTCTCTCTCTCTCTCTCTCTCTCTCTCTCTCTCTCTCTCCTCTCTGGTTTCTCATATCACCTCTCTCTCTCCTTCCCTCTCCTCTCTAATCTTCTCTATCTCCCTCCCTCTCTCTCTCTCCTTCCCTCTCTACTTCTCTCTATCTGACCCACTCTCTCTATCTTCTTCCCCCCCCCTCTCTCTCTCTCTCTTCTCTCACTCTCTTAATCTCTCCACCTTCCTCATTACCTCTCTTCTTCTCTCTATCACTTCTCACTTCTCCAGCTCTATATCTACTCTCTATCCCTCCCTCTCTCTCTATCTCACCTCTCTCTCCCTCCCTCCCTCCTTACCTCTCTCTCCCTCTCTCCTCTCCTTCTCTTTATCTCCCCTCCCTCTCTCTAGCTACCTCTCTTTGTTGCTCTTTCTCTCCATCCCTCGTTCCCTCTCTACTTCTCTCTACCTACCTATCCCTCTATACCTCTTTCTCTCTCCCTCCCTCAATCTCCTCAACTTCATCCTTCCCTTTCTACTTCTCTCTCTATCACATTGCTCTATCTATCTATCTATCTATCTATCTATCTATCTATCTATCTATCTATCTATCTCTCTCCTTCTCTCCCTCTCTCCCTCCCCCTCTCTCTATCTCTCCTCTCCCTCTCCCTCTCTCTCTCTCTCTTTATTTCTATCTATCTCAACTACCCCTCTTTACCTCTCCTTCCTTCTCTCTCTCTGATACCATTTGGTATTAAAGTGAGATAGGGAGATATAGAGAAGTAGAGAGGGAAGGAGAGAGATAGAGAGAGAGGGAGGGAGAGAAGTAGAGACAGAAGGAGAGAGTGAGGGAGAAAGAGGGGGGAGAGAGAGAGAGAGAGAAAGAAAGAGGGAGAGGGAGGGAGGGAGAGAGAGAGAGAGAGAGGAGGATAAGGGATAAACAACGAGTGAGAAAGAGAGAGAGGATAAAAGATAAACAATGAGTGAGAGAAAGAGAGAGGTCTAAAGGATAATAGATAAACAATGAGTGAGATAGAGAGAGATAGAGAGAGGGATAGAGAGAGAGAGATAGAGAGAGAGAGAGAGAGATAACTTGCTGATTACTGAAATTTGACCTTCTGATTACTAAAATTTGACACATGTTGATTACTAAAATTTGACTATCTAAAAAATTATAAGATCTTCCAAAAACTAGAATTTGCATTATAACTCCAAGATATCCAAACCCACTCTCAACAATCCTGAAACTATATCCATGAAATATAACTTAAAGTATAAGAAAGTAAATGTCCATATGTAAATATCAACTTAAATTTTTATTTCATGTCTATAGTTTCACCGATAGAGAAAGAGAACGACAAAGATAAAGAGAAAAAGAAACACTTCAACAAAATGCATTGTAAAAACTTAGCATTCACATTTGGCTAGCGCCAAATTTGGTGCTCACGAAATGGGTTTCTTAGGGAAACACCAAGCTTTAGGCTCGATCATCCAAGCCATTTGGCAATTGCCAAATTTGATGCTTGCCAAATGGTTATTTCGAGTAAAAAATAAAAGTGGCATCTTTTTTGTGTCACAGATTGGTGCACATACCCTTGAGCTCTAAATCTCCTATACACCATATAAAATTCTATATTTGGAAATGGTAGTCATTTATGTTCAAAATTTAAGGACTTTCATGTCTCCCTTCTTGTCAAAATTTATGGGGTTATCAATTATAGCTATTTAATTATTTTGTCTAATTGGTTTGCTAAGAAAGTAGATTTGGTTGTTTGTGTGGCTATCATTTCCATGCACTTTACTCTCACTTGCCTTGTCTTATAAATTAAGCAACCCTTCCATTTTCTTATTATTAAATTACATGGCCATCACATATTTATATTAAATTTATCTTATTTGATATTTTTAGAGCAATAGTGTTGAAACTACATTTACCTTGATGTCATTTCTATCTGTTGCTACTAATGTGGTAACCAAAAAGGATATGAGTGAAGATATCAAAGGGGTAGGTACTTGAGTATTAAAGATAACTTGAAAAAATAAAAAATAATTAAAAAAATTACGTAGCAAAAATAGTTTTTAAAAAATGTAAATGTAATGGAAAAGTTAATTTTGTGTTTTTATGTAAATGGTAAATTTTAAATAGCCTTGAGATATAGTTATTCATATTCAAAGAGAAAATATAACTATGTACTAAATAACTATACATGTCAAAATCAACATCCAATGATAGATTATTTTATAAAAGCTATGAACAAGATTGATTCAACAACAATCCTTTCAATATTTTCCATCAAACTTCTTTGAGTAATTTCCACTAAGGGAATGCCTAATGTTGTAATAATTCATTTCTCACTTTCTTTTTCCTCAAACTTTATTCAAATCTTATAAAATAGTTTGTTCATTTCCTTTTAAATAAATTTCATGACTACTATGCAAACCATTGATTGTTACAACCCTACAACTTCTAGTGGATTTCAAAATAATTTCAATCTTAACTCGCAAGTGTGATGGTTTTCTAACTTCCTTTTTCCTTGTTGGTAATAGTTCACCTTCATCAACCAAAACATGACAAGTCTACATGAATTTTACTTTCTTTCGTTCTTAACCCTATAGATGAAATCAAATATAAACTACTCTCTACTCCTATATATTTCATTTATTTATTCACATATATCATGCGTATTCCTACTTTATATTTCAACCTATTTAGGCATGTAGGGTTTCAATTTACTACTATTCATGCATCTCTTTAGGTGAAAGCATAAATTTATGTCCCATTTAAAAGTCTAAGTGGAACACTCAAATCAACATTTTAAGTCAAAAACTTAATTTATATATCACCTATAGCAAGCACATTATTAATAATTTGAAGACAATACAAACAAGTGATTTTTTGAGGTTTTGTGTGTAGATTTTAAATATATATTTTTAAGAAAATTAAAAGATAGTTTATCTAATATTTTAAATACTTATTTAAAATAAAGTTTGTCTCTTATACTTTATAACTTATCTATAATGAGTGATATTTTCCCATCTAGCATAATATTAAAAAAAATATTAGTTCATGTAACTTTTTAAATATAGATCATTAATAATTATATTTAGGCATTTTTTTTTTTGTTACATATTTTATTTATTATTAATTTTTTAATTTAGATTTAATAATATAATTTAAAATAATATTTTTCCATCATGTAAAGCTTTATTTGTATATATATTTTAAAAAAGATTGTTGAAATGAAGACACTAATTTAGAGGGTAGACATTTTTTCAAAGATTTTTTTTGCTTTGTCTATCAATGTTGAATTGAGACCTTTATGTTTGTTAGAAACCTATATTCATTAAAAAATAGAATATAAATATAATAGTTAAATAAAATAATTATAAATATATTATTTAGAAAGTTTAATCCAAGGGTTATAATTATGTAAAAATATCATGTCGGGTTAAACAACAATAAGCTTGTGTGATGTAGAAAAAAGGGTCTCTTGCTTGACATGGGAATAATTGATGATAAATTGGACTTAATGAGGCCTTGATTTAGGTGTTGTGAGGCATTTTATGCATCCACACTAGGTCTTGGATCCTTTCAAATGCATTTAATGACGTCTTGTAAAGGTGTTGTAAGATACTTTCATGCTTTTCTAGACTTAATGAACCTATTTCTCCCTAATTCAACATTATAAAATGTGTTTAATAACATTATCACATCAATTTAGAAGGATTGTGAATTAAAATTAATGTTAAACTAGTGTTGCAATGTGTCTTGCACATTCACATTAGTTCTTGTGCCTTTCTAGGCTATGTGGACCTCATTTTAGTGTTGTAAAGTGTATTTGATTACACTTTCACATTGAATTCTGTGTCCCAAGCCCTAATTGACCTTTACATCATCACTAATAGGCCCCTATTAACCCATATTGTGCATCTTGAGGCTTAAATTGATCAAATAACTGACAAAGTTGCAATTTAAACCTTATTTCCTTATCTCCTGGCATCTTAGCTGGCAAAATGGTCCTTGTGGGACCCATTCGCCAACCATGGCGAATCAGTCCCATCTAGGTGGGACCCATTTTCCATGGGTGGTGAATGAGTCCCATTTGGCCCAATTTTGACCTTTGAGCAGGAAAAAAGTGAAATTTAAGTTTAATATTACTTCATGTCGGCCTGTGATGAGGTATTAATGGGTAAAATAGGTGAAATGCCTATAAATATAATTATTTTAACCCTAATTCACATATCTTATCATTCATTCATCCATCATTCTTCCATCTCAAGTCAAGCAACTTAGGGTTTCATCATTACAAGTCATTCAAGATCAATTTTTAGACATTCAAGGGAAAATTCTTCAAGTTTTGCTGTAGAATTTCAAGGTCAAACATCATGGCAAGGTAATCAATTCCATTATTGCATGTTTCATTACATTCTTTCATCATTTTGGTTTAATTACCTAAAAGGGGTTTGACCAAGGCAAACCCCCATGCCCTAACATTCAACATATCTCTCTCTTGTCTTGTGTGTTTGCAAATTTAGGTCTTTTGCACGCTTGGAAATCATTCAAGATCAAGTTGAAATTTTTTTCAAGTCTTCCCTTCATTGATCAAGTCAAAATATCAACAAAAACTCATTTTCAGGTTCAGAAATCAAAGTTTCAAAAGCGGACACTTGTAGAGAATCAAAGTGTAGACCGAGAGCTCCAGATTCCACATTTGAATAATTAGAAATTCAAAAGTGGAATAATTCTCCATGGGTGGTGAATGAGTCCCACTTCTAGGTCAATTTTGAGTTTTCTGCATTTTTAGATACCCTTTTGTCAGAAACAGGTTCTGACCTAGTTTTGCATAACTAGGACTGATTCACCCAAAATGGCGAATGAGTCCCACTAGGCCTAAAAATCAGCATAAAAAAAAATCTAGAATAAATTTCCAGCCTTCATCCACATTCCAGGTACACACTTTCAGTTTGGTGCATTTCTATTTAGTTTTGCATTCATTTCTAGGTGTTTTTGCATTACATAATGTGTTTTCAAACACGTTACATTTCTTAGGTTTTGCATACTTAATCAATCAATTTCATCATCTAGTTACATTTAGATCATCTCATTTAGCCTTAATTACATCATACATTTCCTAATTTGAGTGAACCACCTAGGTCTTTTGAGTCTAGGGTTTATTTCTCTCCTTTTAGGTGAAACATCTTAAGAGTGCAAGAGTAGCCTATAAGCCCTACCCAAAAATCTACAGTTTAGCTTGATCTAGTAATTTTAGCCAATACTCACTCTCTCAACAACTTCCCTATAACAATAGTGAAATATGTTAGGGTTTGTGGGGGTCCAAAACATCCTACTAGGGTGTTGGAGATACCTGATCATCCTAAATGCTCAAACCCTACAACAGAGGTTGAAGAACCTAACCACCTTTTGCACGACACAAAAAAGGATGTGTATTAATATATTTCTCAAACACCACCAAATAGACCAAAATACAATATGGCAATCAATCCTTCATCAATTCAAAACCTAACATTTGATGAACAAAGAAATATTCAAAATCATCCTCAAATTATGGTGGGGGAGATTAAGGAAATTTTTGAAAGGATCTCTTCTAATAATGTTGGATATCAAAAGGATACAATGGTGGTGTTAGAAAATTTGTTCGAAAATATGGGGGAATATTTCCTAATTGAACAAGCAAATGTAGAGGCAATGATAGATATCATCCTCAAATTTAAGTGGTTTTAGAAATGATAGAGGAGATAGAGCAAGAAGTAACATTTAATGAAGATGAAGGTTTTGATTTTTCTCAAAAAATATCAATATCTTAAATGAAGTACACAAAGAGAAATGTTGAGTTTACAACCCCTCCAAAGTGAGGAAGGAAATATAAAAGAAAAAATTGTTGGAGGAAATAGAGGTAGGAACCTAATCTACTCTAGATAAAAGCTTGAGGTTGAGGAGAGCATGTCGCTCTCCTTGTGAACAATGAAAATCATATCATGGAATGTTAGGGAAATTAATGCCCCTAAAAAATGGTGCTTGATTAAGCACCAATTAGATGAGAGAAAAGAAAATATCATTCTCTTGTAGGAAACAAAACTCTTTGAGTCTCAAAATTTAGACATACTATTGAAATGGGAAAAATGGAACTACATGTATCACCCGACTATGGGTGCATCTAGTGGTCTTGCAATTATGTGGAAAATCAATTTAGTCAAAATAGAACCATTAGTTTCCTATCAATATTGGATGTTTGTAAAAGTGTCTCACTTTCAAAATGAATTCTGGCTATTTAATATCTATGGTCGAACATCAACAATAGATAAAAAAATCCTTGTGGAATTCATTGCCATGCTCTATGGATGTTCTGAAAGAAGAGAAGGTAATTATTGGGGGTGACTTTAATGCTATAGTAAATACCAAAGAGAAGTTGGGAGGGATTATTTCACTTCCAAAAGTGATGGAATATTTTAATAGTTTCAAAAAATGACAACTTCTTATGGGATTGTCCAACTACCAATGGGGTTTTCACTTGGTCGAATAGGAGGAAAGACTTCTGCCTAATAGTGGAGAGGTTAGATAGATTCTTGGCCTCCTACATTTGGTTGCCCTCCTCTCAAGATTTTAAATCTTCAATACTACCACTTTTAGGCTTTGACCACTTCCCAATTATGCTGGAATTTTTAGAAATTAAAGGGGGAGGTAAAAAATCATTTAAATTTGAAGAAATTTGGTTCAAAGATTATAATTTCTCGGGATTACTACAATAGTGGTGGTGCAACTTACCTTTTTTGGTTGTTTCCAAAATGTTCCAGTTGTCTAAAAAATTATTCCTCGTCAAGAATCAAATTAGAGAATGGAACATAAAACACTTTAAAAACATTTTTCAACAAAATGAATTACTCCAGTAGAAATTGCAAAAGCTAAATGATGCCATAATCATCAAGGGGATGAATAGTCATTTCAGAAACAAAAAAAGTTGCAAGAAGACTTAGAAGAAATTATAAAAAACTTTTCCTCATCAAGAATCAAATTAAAGAGAATGGAACATAAAACACTTTAAAAACATTTTTCAACAAAAGGAACTACTCTAACAAAAATTGCAAAAGCTAAATCATGCCATAATCATCAAGGGGATGAATTGTCATTTCAGAAACAAAAAATTAAATTGCAAGTAGACTTGGAAGAAATTATTTGTAGGGAAGAAACATATTGGAGGAATAAGTCAAGGGAACAATGGTTAAAAGAGGGGGATAGAAATACAAAATTCTTCCATGCTTCAACAAAAATAAGAAGGTAATCAAATACCATCTTCTCAATAAATTCTTCTTCAGGAGATGTGATACTAGATGATCAAAGCGTCAAGAAAGAAACAATATCCTTCTTCTCGGATCTTCTCTTTGCCCCATCAAATGATCAATCTATGTAGTCTTAGGTGATGCTATAAGAAATTTTAAATAAGATTCCAAACCTAGTCACTAGTGAGGATACCGTTCAATTAATGAAGCCTTTTTCTATGGAGGAAGTAAACAAAGTAGCCTTCTCATTACCCCCAGATAAAGCTCCAGGACCAAATGGATTAACAACTTCATTTTATCAAAAATATTGGCTCTAGAAGAATCAAGGATAAATGGCTCCATCCTCAAGTCCTTCAACACAACCAACATTGTATTAATACCTAAAAAAGCAATCCTACATCCTTTGTAGGTTTTAGGCCTATAGCAATATTTAATGTGATCTATTTAAGATTTTTACAAAATCCATAAGCCTCTGTTTAACAAGTCTGATTCCCAAAATAATATTAGAAGAACAAGGAGGCTTTTTTCTAGGTACAAAGAAATAGTAGAAGAGGCAATAATTGCACATGAAGCTTTACATTCTATTCATAGTGAGAAATTAAAAACAATGATAATTAAATTAGCTATGATGAAGGCCTTATATGATAAGGTAAAATGAAAGTTCTTGATGATTTATTTGTATCCAAATTTGGATTTGCAAACAAATGGTGTAAATAGATTCATTTTGGCCTTCTCAAGGAATTTTTTTTAGTAATTGTTAATGGTAGTCTAGAGGGTTTCTTTAGTGCGTCTCAAGGAGTCAGGCATGGGGATCCTTTATCCCCTTTTATGTTTATTTTAATGCTAGAAGCTTTAAGTAGATATATTTCAGTAGTCCATTAGGAAGGGAAATGGCAAGGTGTAAAGCTATCCAAAACATCAATTTCAATGACTCATTCCCTCTTTGCAGATGACACTCTTCTTTTTGGAAAACCTTCTATTATAGAGGCTAAGGTGATAAAACATGTTTTGGAAGGATATTCTAAAGCATCAGGGTAATTGGTAAATCCTTCCAAGTCAAAAAATTCCTTTTTAAACATTGCTCCTAATATCATTGCAAGAATATTACCAATCCTGGATTTTAATTTGGCTACTTTACCTTGGCAATATCTAGGTGTCCATTTCTTTGCAAGTGCCCACAAATCTTCTTTTTGGGATAAAGTGTTGTTAGTAATAAAGAAAAGAGTTTCTTCATGGAAGGGAAAATGGTTGTTTCTAGAAGGGAAGTTGGTAATGATAAAATATGTAATTGCAATAGTGCTAAATTATATAATGTCAGTGTTAAAGTTGCCAAAATGGTGCAACATGATATTGAAAAAACAATGAAAAAATTCCTCTAGCAATTAAATTTGGAAGGTGATAAAAAAAAAAATCCCCTTGTATCTTGGGAAAACCTTTGCAAGGTCAAAAAACTCAAGGCGAGGTAAGAATTCAAGAGGTAGAAACCAAAAATAGGGCATTAGGGGCCAATCTCACTTGGAGCATGTTTACAAAACAAAAAGAAAAATGGTACAAAATCATGCAAGACAAATATTTAAATTTAGAAGAGAAAGAAAGAATTTTCACTATCCAAAACCCAAAAGATGGTTCCAAAATGGGGAGCTTCCTCATTGAATGTATAAATTTTATCACTCCCTATTTGACTTGGATAGTCAACAATGGTGAAAAGGCTCAGTTCTGGGAAGACTCATGGAATTTTATTCATCCATTGGAGAATGTTGAGGGCATCCATGAAGCTAAACTATTTCTCAAGCAGCATTGGGGCCATTTGATAAAAGATTGTGTGGTATCTTCATCAAGGCATTATGGTTCTAATTTGCAATGGAAAACTTTCATCAACTGTGATTTCCCCCACCAACAAAAAATATTACTTCAATCTCAGTCGGAGGAAAGGTTAGCCTATTTTTCTATAAAACTAGACAAGCTATTTTGGGCCCCATCAAAGTTAGGTGCATATAATGTAAAGCAAGGGTACATGTCTTTAGTGTCTTTGTCAAACACAAACATAGAAAATGGAAGAATAGGTTATGCTGGAAAAATGCTACCATTCCTAAGGCTGGTGTATTTGCTTGGTTGGAAATCAATAATAGGATCCTAACAAGCGAACATGTAGAAAAAATGGGAATTGCAAACTCATTCATGTGTGTCCTTTGTAACAAATATGCAGAAACTACAGTTCATCTGCTTCTGCAATGTGATTTTGTTCAATCAAGCTGAAAAAGGCTACAAAAGAATCTAGGATGACAATCATCAATTGGAAATACTCTTCTTCATGTCTTCAAGAGCTAGCCTAATCTCTTTAGATCTTCACTCTTTTTAGGCCTCTAGTTAGTGTCCCCATCTCTTTTGATCTAGGCTATATGGTGGGAAAGAAACAAAAGGATTTTTAGGAAAGAAGTTTAATAGATGAAACAATAGTTCTCCAAATATTGGAAACCTTAATATCAGAAATAGTTATGACTCATATTTTGAAACTTCAAGCATTAGGCAATAGTAAAATCTTCACATCTTGGGATTTTCAAATGATGGCTTCATGGAAGAATATTCAACCAATCACACCGGGAGCTATTCAAATATCTAAACTCGGTCCAATCAATAGGTTGTTGATCCGTTGGAAACCTCCTCAATAAAAAAAATAGAAACTCAATTTTGGCTACACTAGCATTAAAGCTTCAAGTGGTTTTGAATAATAAAGAAGAATCTCAAGCACTCCTAGCTGGGCTGAATCTGGTAAAGGAACACAACATCCAAGCAGTTCAGATTGAAGTAGATTCATTAAACATAATAAATGCATGTAAGATAAGGATCTCCGCATATTGGAAACTAAACTATATTTTGCAACAAATTATCCCCCTACTTCAGGAAATCAACAATTCACATAATTCATTATTACAGAGAGGCAAATCATCCCAAACTTTGCATGTGATTCCGTAAATAGAATCACCCGCTTCGCGAAAGAAAAGCTCCTATCAAACTCACTTCTCCAGTCAATTTCCATCAAAGAATGCAAATCCATTTGAGGGGGTCAATTTAACTTGTTTGTTTTCATGTGTTGACAGGTCATCGGGGAGGGTAACATCCAAACTGGCGATCCAGACAGGTTTATTAGAGATTGAAAGGATGTCATAAGGTAATCACACACACTTATATATTTGACATTTCTTGTGTAAATGATAATGCCCAAGATTGTTCGTACGAGTTCACAGGTTGGAAGCGTGCAATTTCTTGGTGGGCATCATACTTATTAATGCTTCCAGTTATTTCTCAGACCTCATAATAATTATTCACAAAGGTAGCAACATCTCATCATCTATCGATATGGCAAGTTGGAAATTCTAAGCATATGGTTTCCCTTCTTAAGACATGTAATTCTCCAACTTCGACATTCATTCTACCTCCTTCCTTTGGAGCTTTTTGTTCTTTGACTGCATAGCTTATCTTCTTATCTTCTGTAATTAATTTACATATATATTCATATATTTCAAGCTATGTGTCTTTTATTTAAAAATAAAAATAAAAATCTCATGTCATGATGACTTCATTTTATTGTTGAAACCTTGCCCCAAATCAACACTTTTGTCAAAAACCAAGGGAGAAAAATTTGAAGGGTCACATAAGGGCTGATTGAGGGATTTGAAATGAAGGAATTTTGACCAAATTCCCTTTGGTTGAGGGTACCTTTGGTGGAAGTCCATTTTCTATGGGTTTTTGGCATGCAATATTAGAAAATTGAGAAAAATAACCTTTGATTGAACCCATTGACATGTGGAAAGCTTTGTAATTTTAAATGTCGAAGTTACAAGGATTTCCATTTGAAGGTACAAGGATTGTTATATGTCCATAGGGTTTGAATGAAGGTCCTTTATTCAAATGTATTCATTAATTTTTAATTTCTAGGTCTTATTTTTGTGACAAGTTCGACAAGTGGGACAAGGTTTTATACTTCTAATCCTTGAGCCTCAATTACTTCAAAAGAAAAATATCATAGCACCATTACTATTTGTCCTTCCTATGGTACATAACATACATATCCTACTAGAGTATTTGCAACTTTATAGGATGTTCTTTGTATCTCCTCTCATGTAGTGAAACCAGTACGCCCCCAAAAACTTGAGTTATAAATATTTTTCATGTTAATTTTATGATTACCATTTTTAACCTCTTGTTTCTAGCCCATGCATTAATTGAATAGGTATCTAACTTGTAGATCTGCAAAATTTTCTTTAATATGTCTATAGAATAGATAGAATGTGTTCTTCCTAGTCATCCCTATTGAGATTAAAAATATTTTTAACATTCTTTTGAGCACCTTATTGAATGATTTCACTTGACTATTGGTCTAGGGATGATAAGGAGTGCTCTTACAATGGGTTATCAATTTTTTAATACTAAGTGTTTCAATTTTCTTGTTTATAAAATGTGTGCCTACCAATTCTTGAGGGTTTCCAAATCATGTAATAATATTTCTCTACTAAAAATTTATAACTTTTTTAGTGGTATAAATGGGTGTATATCCTAATTCTACCCATTTTATGAAATAATCAATTAATGTGATAATGTATCATTCCTTTATTCCTCTAGCTGAAGATAAATTGGGCCAACAAATTCAATCCATCACTTCTCAAATAATTGTAGGGACAATATGGGTTTGAATGGAAACATGTACTACTAAAATATTAGTGTCAATTAAAATTTTGTATTTTTAAACAATATAATACATGTGAAAGATTGGATTGAAGTACCTTCCTTGTAGTTTATGTTAGAAAGAGGAAATGGGGAATTATAGTATGGAGATTTGTACCCTAGTATCCCTTATGTAGTCAGTTTATACTCTAGAGGGTATAGTGGTAGAAATGAGTAAGTGTGGTAAAGAAATCTATCTAACAGTAGCATACATATGACTTAAACTTAATAGTAATCATCTGTAACACATATATCCACTGAATCCCTATAACTCCATTATATATTCAAATAATCATTACATAGCCACCTATCTTAGTCTCTTCTTCTCATTACAATTATTTCTCTATCTATATCTATTATCATCTCCTATTATGTTATCTATTACATACATATATTATTGCCTAGTCTCTTATAGAGACGTGACCCTTTTAGGACACCCCTTAACCTATCCCCCTTATTGGACAGATGCTCCACACACGATTTATGGTGGATTGCATTAGGTTTTTCTCTGTCATGCAGCTTGCCAACATCATCCCCCCTTAAAAAATTATGCCTTATCCTCAAGACATGCTTCACTTACCCAAGAAAATGTGTCTGTAGATAACCTTCAGCTGCACTAGTTATGTGTCCCATTGCTATTTTTCTTGCTGGTGTACTTTTATGTATCCTTGCGTGTTGATCTAAGTATCTCTGCCTCCACAAGAGTCTTAGGGATTTGGATTTGTTGTGCAGCAACTCTGACGTCTCCTATCACTTCGTAGATTTGTTCTATCTTGATTTGGGTAGCTACTGGTAAATATGTTTGTCATAATTTCCCTTTGAATCCCAGAAGCTCATTGGGGAAGTAGAAGACCGGGCATATGAGGAGCATTCCGTAGCAGAAATTGTAGTTTGAGTTCATCTTTTGTAAATTTTCCATCAATTGTTCTCGTATTACGTTGTAGAGGTCAAAATCATTTCCTTCTACCATCATCTGATATGTGGTATGAATTGTTGTAGCAGCGGCAAAGTCTTCTCTATTTGTGTAGATCTTATACATGATACCTATGGTTGCGTACTGTACTCTAGGGTTTGTGATAGCCCGAATGTTGAGGTTGTGCCCATCTGGTGTTGCACCCATGATTTGGGTAACCACATCATTTTTAACCACTTTATTTTTTGGGACTTCCCCAACCATGCTCAGTCTCATTATCGCATGAATCGCCTCCTTTGTGATGCAGTAAGGTTTGTCCGGATAGATGAACTCATCATATACTTTGCTTAAAACCAACCTAACCTAGTCATGCTCATCACAACAATCTTACGTAATCCTTCCATCCATTGAGGTGCTTCTGTCCCACCTCCTGGTATTATGGTAGATATGAGATTTGATCTGGGGCGAGTAGAGTTTGCCTTAGCTCCTCAAACTTTGTATGGTCCATTTCATCTATTAGTTTATGGATGTATTTCCTTACATCCTCTTTGTATACCACATATATCAGAATGCTTTAAAATGCCCCATCTTTGTCGACCTCCACAACTTTGAATGGGTACTTTTTGTATTCGGGTGATGGCTTCTCTGTCATGTTTACTAGAGTCGAGGTTACCATTGGTATAAATTATGTATGATGTTGTAGCAAAGCTCAAGTTAGCACAAGGATTTGGAATGCAAATTGAATAGAGTGGAGCTACAAGGGGGGTTAAATAGCCTCATGTTCGGTGGCCACATTGATATCTCTTTCCCGTTAGCTTTCGTTGATTTTGTAGCCATTTGAAATTTGTGTCTGTTAATGATTTGATTTTTATTATTTAGTGATATATGTTACATATGGTACATAGTATACAATTTGTGTCTTTTCAAACTTTATGGGTCTTATCCCTTTGGTAGGTGGTAGTGTTTAAGTTTGGCACCGTTCACATTACCTATAAGTTGATTACCGTCTAATCTCTTTAATCTCACTGCCCCTAAGTTTGCAATTTCATAAATAGAGTATAGTCCTAGCCATCTCACCTTTAATTTGTCTTGCTTTTTAAATTTATTTTCATAAAGTAATACTAGGTCCCCTATTTGATTTTTTTTTTTTATGCGGAGGTTCTTGTCATGCCATGTGTTTTGTCTTTGTTGCTCTACCTTTGATTATATAATGTAATGAACCTATCCTCTTCTAATTTTTCTAGTTCTTCTATTCTTTGTGCTAAGGATTCATCATCATCCAACCGCAAAGTTAGTGCGGTACATAAATTTAGAATTATGTTCATTGGGACTACCACATCAATCCCAACTTAGTAGTCCTCTTATATGATGTGCACAGGCCCAGAGTATCAAAGGTATTTTAATGTCTCAATCCAGTCTATTTCCTTCCCACATTTTTTCAAGTGTTGTGCCAATTATTTTATTCAAAGCCTCACTTTGTTTTCTTGTGGGTGGTATGGCGCACTCCTATTGTGTGTGATCATGAAATTCTGCAATAGCTCCACAGTTAATTTATTAACAAAGTGCTTCCCTTGACCACTTACTATTGTTAGTGGGCAACCATGTATCTAGTGATTATATTCATATAGGAATCTTGTGGCAGTCTTTGTGGTACAATCACTAGTGGGTTTTGTGTCTGCCCATTTTGTTAAGTATTCAACTCCGATGATGCTAAATCTTGCCTTAGAGTGCTTGGTAGGTGGATCAATTGGTCCTATAAAGTCTATAGCTCATTTTTCAAATGGGATATGTGTTGGGACTGGTTTTAATGACATATCATCTCTAGTGGTAAGTTTTCCCACCCTTTGACATATGCCACAATTTCTATTGTATTCTTTAGCATCTCTATGTAGGATTAGCCACAATCATCTAGCTAGTTTAACCCTTTTTGCTATTGTCTCACCATAGTTATGTTCAAGTTGCTTCCTTCATGGGATTCTTTCAAGATAGCTTCTCTTTCATGTTCAAATACCACTCTTCTTATTATTTCATCTTTCCCTCTGTGATGTAACTCTCCTTCTCTCAATGTGTATGGTAAAGACTTCCACACAGGTGATTTTTGGCTTGCAGTGAGATATCTAATAGAAATTCACCTTTAGATAGTAGTATAGAAATATCATGGAGTTCCTTTGATACCACATTTAATCTAAACAAGTGTGCGCTATGTAGGTCTTCTGGTCCTTCTCTTGTCTCTATCCTTGATAGGTAGTTTGATCCCTAATAATGTTTCCTAGGTTTCACCATTATCTTAAAATTGAATTCTTGAAATAGAAGTAGCCACTAACATACCTTCCCTTGTATGACAGGTCTATTGATCAGGTATTTTAGGGGTTCATGGTTTGTGAAAAATGTAAATGGTGTTGATAGAATATAATTTATATAAACTTTTGTAGTGCATAGACCATAGTTGAGGCTTCTCTTTCAATGGTGGTATAATCCTTTTATACCTTAGAAAGTTCTTACTTGTGAATACTATAGGGTGATCTTTGTTCCCCTTAGGTTGAGCTAATACTGCTCCTATAGAAATCCCCGAGGAATCTACATGGATATGAAAGGGTGTGGTCTAATCTTGGAATATGAGTATTCCAGTGCTTCTGCAATTTTGTTTTTTACGGTGTCAAATGCTTGCTAACATTCCTCAATCCATTCAATGCTTTGACTAGATTTCTTTTTGAGTAGTTCTTCCATAGGTATAGTTATTCTAGCATATCCCTTTATAAATTTGTAGTGATATCCTATATAGCCAAAAAGGTTTTCACTTCAGAAGGTGTTTTTGGTGGTAGTAGTGTCATTATTAATGCAACTTTCATAGGGTTTACCATCAACCCTTCTTTAGATATGATATGGCCTAATAATGTACCTTATGGTGTTGTAAATACACATTTCTTCAAATTCAGGGTGATCCACATGCTTCAACATCTAGTAAGCATCATTTTGAGCACTTGGATGTAATTTTTGACCAAACCATATACCGTCCAATCATCCAAATATACCTCCAGTAAGTCATGTATAAAGTATTTGAAAGAATTTATCATAATCCTGTTGAATACCACAAGTGTATTTTTCAAGCTGAATGGCATCACTGTATACATGTAGGACCTCCATTCTATTGTAAATGTTGTTTTAGGCTGGTCTTCACTTATTCGCACTTGGTGATATCCTAAAAATCTATCAGTAAATGAGAATATTTCCTCCTTGCGATTGATTCCAAATTTTTTTTTATGAATGGTGTTGGAAAAGGGTCATGGATGCATGATTTATTCAGTTCTCTAAAATCAGTTGACACAAATCCTTATTTCTCCTATCTTCTTATTTTGGATTACCATGGGACTAATCCACTCAACATCCTCTATGGGTTTGATTATCCCAACCTCTAACATTTTTTCTATTTATGTTTTGGATTTCTTCTTCATATTAGGGTTTAACTGGTAGGGCCTTTTCTTTACTAGTTTGGCTCCTTTCATTTGTATTTTCATCTCTTAATTCCTCTTATATGCCTTTTAAATCAATTAAAAAATTAGGAAAATGTTCTACAAATTCAGATAACATTTTTGTAACTTGCGCTATGAGTTTATCATCCCAGTAATCTCCTACCTTAGCCAGTTTGGGATCTCCTTCTTTAGCAATATTTTCTTCTTTGAGCTTAATGGGTTAGTTATAGTATTTTTGTTTGGCATCAGTGGGAGATTCTAGTTCTCTTTCTCCTTGTTGAATTTCTATGTCTATATTATTACCGTCCTCATCATCCTTGTTTGTTAGGAAACATCTTATTTTTGAGAGTCTTGTCTATTTATGTAGTCATTCCATATATTTCCATATGCCTTCTAATTTTGGTCGTGGTGTGGATGTTTGTGGTACCACTATTCTATGAGTTTTCTTAGATCTAAATATTATTTCATTTATTTTGATTAGTGCGGTGTGTATGTTTATGTTTTTATTATATAATGAGGTGTGAAGAAATTATTTTATGAGTTATGTCCAATTATTGGTTTCACCTCTTTTCTCTTGGTTAATGTACCAAGATTGTGCTATTGGTGTCAATTTCCAATAAAATAATTGCATGTATATTTAGTCATCATATTCATTTTTTATTTTTCCATGTGTAGGAACAACTAGTAAGGTGTTCCTTTGGTGGGATCTATCCATTATAGTTTTGTATATCCTTATATTCCCAGGATTCCTTCGAGAGGTACCTCATTTTGATTAAAATCTTGAATATTTCCCATTGTGTTAGATGTTCTTTTATTGTATTTCACCAATAGGTTGTGTTCTAGATAAGAGTGTGTTTCAATATGTCTAGTCTCCTTTACTCGGTTTGAAAAATCCTTTCTATCTATGTGAGGAATGACTGTAAGTCCCCAACTCCTAAATATTTGGGAAATTTAATATGTGAGATTCCTCATGAAATATGATTTAGATGATGAGTATTTTTAGATACAAGTTTCATGTTGTATTTTATTCTACCGTAATTGTTGTGTGGTACATTATCGGTAAATGTGATATAATGCAGAGCATTCTCGGGTGACTTCCTAATCATAAATATCTTGTGGAAGCGGGTAATTCTCCTGGATTTGAGTTTTGGTTCTTCCTAGATCCAAGCATCTAGCACTTCATTTCTATCTATGCTATATTTGGTTCTCTCAATTTCAAGTTCTCCTTTTGAATTTGGATTTTCTATATTGTCATTTTGTGGTAGCCTCAAAATTGTATATAAGTTTTTATTTTCAGAATTATTATACTCCTATGGGTTTATCTCTTCTATGTATATTTTATTTAGGGTTTTTCCGAAAATATATGGACTTTTTTTTTGTGTCAGCAAAAGATCTCTCCTCTTTTTAAGAGTTTACAATTCTATTGGAATTCCCAAACCATCCCAGTCCTAGTAGGGAATTGAATGAATCAAATGTTTCTTTTATAGAAACCACTTCGAAGTATACTATCTATTTTACTCCCTTGACACTAACTTCCACTTGTTTCCATGTACCTAGAGTTTTCATTCCAGTGTCATCTGCTAGAGTTATGTTGTATGGAATGCATTGCAATTTTTGTTTCCCTATCTATTCCCATACTCATTTCAGTAACATGTTGATATCGAATCCTAGGTCTACCATGACATTGGCTATCTTTTTATGATCTATACTTATTATGATCATAATTGGGAAAGTTTTCCATTGTCTATCTTCTTTATTTATAGTTTTGATCTACAATATTTTACCTCGTTTGTTCCAATATTATAGAATTGTTGGATTTTATTTAGGAGCTTAGATTGTTTATCCATTTTTATTAGCTTCTTGAGTATTCCTACTTCTTAGCTAGAGAAATATTGGTATGTTTCCTCCTCTTGTCATTTTGTGACCATTTGTTTTTTATCTCCCACTATCTACTTATGTTCTTTCTTCGTAGGGTGGACAGCCTCCTCATCCATAAAAAAAATCATCTTCTATCATGTTTTGAGTATCATCTACAATGTTAGTTCCCTGCCTTGTTATTATTGTGGTTTTGTTGATGTTAGGGGCTTCTCTATTAGAGTTACTAGCCTATGCATTTGCTTCCTTATAATTTTCTTCCTCCGCATTGATAGGTTCTTTTGGTACCTTTATTACCAGTCTTGCCCCTCTATTTTTATTTAGGCTTTGTAGCTCATCTCTTTTTAATCACAGAGCCATATTCTTATAGTAGGTCTGGGCTCTATCACAATTAAATACATCATGCTTTTTACTATCGTAAAACTCATAGGGTTTATTTCTATCTCCCCAACACTTTATCACAAAGTGTCCTGGTTTACTACATTTAAAGCATGTGGAATCATTATGCCTTCTCCTACCTCAACCTCACCCTTTGTCTCCACAAAATTGGCCTATATCACATTAGTGTCTTGGTTTGATTGATTTTGTACATAATTAATATATTTTTTATTCTCCTAGGGTGGTATCTTATATCCATGATCTTGTTGGTATAGTGTTTGTTCTGCTAATCCTTTAACATATGCCATCATTTGTTGGCCTTTATTGCTTGTTGAGGTAGAATCTTCTCTTAATCGAAACAACTCTAAGGGACAATCTTTGGTGTCATGGTCATCCCACTCTCCATAGGTACCATAATAGAATGAGTTTATCTTTTTAGGTACTTTTCATAGGTCCACTTGTAGTGCACTGGCTTTATTTTCCCCTACTTCCTTGGGGCACTCATTTATAATGTGGCCTTCTCTACCATAGTAAGTACACTAGATATTGGGTCTTGATACAAACATCTATTTTTCCATTATATCTTGTTAAAGTTTCAATTATTCTATTCCTAATTTTAATTTTTCTATCTCTTTATTCTCTCTTCCTCTTTCTCTCTTTTTCCAACATTGATTTTCAATCTGGTATGAAAATGTAACTAGTTTCGAGTAGGTGTAAAAGTGTCATCCATCCAAAACTATCTTAATTTCCAATATCACTTCGGAGATGAACCATTCTATTTTTTGTTTGTTGGTTAGTGGTTCTTCTAGTCTTTTGATGATTTCTTTAAATTATTTTTCAAACTCCTTTATTGTCTCATCCTCATTTTGGGTGAGTTCTTGGAGCTTACTAACCCCTTATGTAGGTAAGTCCAAGGTATGAAAGTTTGCTAGAAAATCTTATTTTACCACTTCCCATTCTTTTTCACTATTAGATAATTTTTTTGGTACCATCTTAATGTATCCCTGTAGATTGATCCAATGAATTAATTAACTTAGTGTAATCTCTTGTTATATGTTATCTTTTCCATATAGATTATAGGATAAAGATGTGTTATGTGGCTTCCTCTGTATCCTTTCCAAACATCGACAACTGACTGATAGTATTCATCTTTGGTTCTTCTTATGATTCGCTATCTATACATCCTATGTTAAAGTTGTATCCACTTGTATTGTTTTCTTCTCCTTGTTGTTCTCCTAAAATTTAATTTACTTCTTCCATTGAAACACTTCTTGCTTTTAATGATATTAAGGGTGAATCATGGTCCAAGGTTGTGTTTGTTCAAATACTCGCTTCATTCTTGGAGATGTATTTTTGTTAGTGAGCCCCATTCAGTTATTTAATAGTGTCATTATGTTAGGGGTTGTTAAGCTCATATAATCCTCCTTATTTCTTTCTACATCATCTCCTCTTATCTTCATAACACTTCTAGTGACTACCTCATCTAAATAGTCAACATCAAATGTTATGTTTCAAAGGTTTTGTATTAGAGTTTCCATTGGCAAGCAATCTTCATTTATTCTTAATTAAATATTTCTCCATTCTAGATGAGTAGTCGGTATTTTTTAGGGGATGTGTCATAATTCTTACTACCACTTGTTCCATTTCTCTTCTAGTGTTACCATATTCTTCAATTTCTCCTTCTAAATTATGAATAATATGGTCTATGCTAGAACCTAGTTGTGGAGCCCTAACTCTACATTCTCTAGTAGCACCCTTGGTGGAACACTTTACTTCTTCTCCAACAACACCCATAGTGGTGTACTCAACAACACTCTCATTAGTGCACTCAACCTCTTGGTTTCTATTTTATTCTGCAAATTCTAAGTCCTACTCTATTTTCCTACTCTCTGCTTCTTCCATTCTTTTGTTGTATCTTTCTTTCCTTTCCTAAATTTGTTTCAACCTCCTTTCTTCTGTGTTTATCTCCATTCCCAACTTAATTCTTTCAATTATCTATTTTTTAATTTTTTAACTCCTGTTCCCATGGGTCTTTCTAGTTCAGAATTCCATTAATCCTTATATGTCTCATGGGTGGTTTAATTTTTTTGAATAGTTACATACTTTTGAGGGGTATTTTCAAATCCCTTCCAGGCCATTTCTGTAGCTCAGAGAAAAACACACGAGAGAGTTGGGAAATTCAAATTTAATCTATTCAAACTAACGAATCCTCAAAGCTTAGATAATCGAGCACAAAAGAAAGATTAAGAAAAACAGGCATAAAAGAAACTATTTTACCAAACATGCGATCAATTATGTTGAATAACCTCCATTACTCTTCTCTATTTCATCTGTGTAGTGTACTTGCCCTCAGATTTTCAAATTTCGTGCAAGCATAGCCTAAGTGTTGTGATTAAGACAAAACATCTAATATTCAAGATAATTGCTCTAAAAGTCATACAATTTCGAGAGAGATTAGAATGATGAAGGACAGATCAATTTATAGAAAATTGATCATTCGAACGATAGGTCAGGATCGTAAGATCGATGGACAGCTGAGATCAAAGGATTATACATGCATTATAATAACTGTTAGTAGCGACATGAGTGATATAAATTAGAAATAGAAATAAAGATTAAATAAATGGTTTAATCTTCGAGTTTGGTATTCAAAAACAAAAGAATAGTCTTTGCATGACAAAGATAAAGATGGATTAAAGCAACTCTCTGTTCAAATGCACACACAAGATTTAATTAATTAAATAGGAATATTTAATTAATATGCATGTACACACAATTGAGTTAGAACTAGATGATTGAATGTTATGATGAAGAGATTACTCAAGAAAGCCACTCAGACATTAAATCTTGAGTTAACTGAGCGATTTAAATAGATGTCGAGTCGAGTCAAAGTGAATACTTAGATAACTCACACAATTATCTAAATATAGAGGAATGTGTTAAAATAGAATTTATGAATTAAAATATTCATTTAATTCAAGATTTGATATTTGAAGAATAATTAAATAAATAAGATTTATTTAATTAAGTGACAAAGGGATTTAAATGAATAATTAAATAAATAAAGGATTTATTTAATTATAGTTGACATATGATAAAGAGTAAATTAAATAAGAATTTATTTAATTTGACAAGAAGGATAAGGTTAATTAGTAACATAATTAAATAAAAAGTGTTTATTTAATTAATCAAATAGAATAAAGAAAAGTGTGAATTAATTAAATAATTAAGATTATTTAATTAATAGAAGAAATGGAGACTAGAGAATAATTAAATAATTGACATTATTTAATCATGACCATGAAGAATACGAATTATAAAGAATATTGAAGTCGCAGGCTTAAACCAGATTTCGGTGTCTACAATTTCCATTTTCCATCCCTTAAGTGCCTGCCCTCCTCTCATAGAGGTAGTACCTAAGAGAATTGTGTTCATATTTTTTCTTGAGCTATGTTTGTACTTTTCTTTTTACACTAAATTTCTTCATTGTCCTCTTTAGGGTCTTGACAACGGAACCAATGTTAGCAAGAGGAAATGGGGAATTATAGTCTAAAGGTTTGTACCCTAGTATCCCTTATGTAGTCAATTTATACCCCAGAGGGTATAGTGGTAGAAATGAATAAGTGTTGTAAAGGACTCTATTTAACAATAGCATACATATAACTTAAACATAACAATAATCATCCATAACACATATATCCACTAAATCCCTATAAGTCCATTATATATATTCAGATAATCATTACATAAGTAAGTCAGTTTGTTTTTCATTATAGTTCTTTCTCTATCTATATCTATGATCATCTCCTATTTTTTTATCTATTAGATACATATATCATTGCCTAGTCTCTTATAGAGATGTGACCCTGATAGGGCGCCCCTTAAGCCATCTCCCTTGTCGTCCAAATGCTTCACACATGATTTGAGGTGGATTACAATACTTTCTACTATGTGTCCTATACCCTACCAATAATATAATAACCTAAAATGAATTCTTGAAACACCTATGTGTGCCTCTTAGAGAGCCCCAACTCATTCATATTCAAGAACTATCTTTAGAAGCACATTATCTCTACCATTTTTTAATAAAAACCATCAAGACTGAAAGGTAGAGATCTCATTATCAAATACTACTCCTCTAAATAATATGTATACATTTTTCCCATTTCCAATAATATAGAAATATCCTATAGATAATCAAGCACATGGATTGAACATGAAATAAATATACATAAAAAAATGCTTACTTTGCATATATTAGTTCTTTCCTCACCTACACATGGCTCAAAATGTCATGGCCCAAATGGTTCTTGTTTGGCTTCACCATTCTTTTTAATTGATAATATTAGAAAAAAATTATTTTATTTTATTTTATCATACAACATTAGCTTATCAAGATCAAATATTTTAGTGCTTAGTGGTTATTCTAGAGTGTAGGTAGTGTAGCTAGGAGATAGTGACAAAATTTATGCAATACATACAACATGACAAAATATTCTTATTTATTTTGACTTTAATTCTGTTAGAATTAAAACAATTCCTAATTTTGAAATTTATGAAGTGGTCTAAGTTACCCTCTCCTAGTTGTGTGATAAAATAACTAATTATACTTCATGAAGAATCTATATGTACATGAAAGTAAATCTTCCAACTAAGGAAAACAATGATTAAAGCTATAGAATTAGTCTTTATTTTAGTTATATTAAGGCATGTAGACACTCTTTTGCACATAAAAATTGTATCTTGGTATCACGACACCAATTTTGGAGAAAATATTGTAGCATACCATTAAATGAATTATTTAAAATAAATATTATGTCTCTAAAATTTATAAATATTTATTAGGTTTTTTATATGGTTTAGGCTCAAGATGGTGAAGACCCTGGATTAATAAACTAGAATTACCTTGCTACATATCACATGTCCTAACAATGCTCAAAGTAGAGTGAAGAACAAAATTTATTTATATTCAAAGTAATCTACGTCACACTACATTTCTCAAACATGAATCATAACTTTACCAAATAATTCTTGAGTAGTGGAAACACTTCCTACTCATCCAAGTATATTTTTAGTAAGTCATGGATGAAATCTTTGAATTTTTTAAAAATGATTATTAGGAACAACATAGGTATAGCTTAATTCAAATGAAATCAAGCTATACAAAAATATTCCCATTCCATCTATGTGGTTGTCTTGGTGTGATCCTTTTATGTGACCAATACCTAATCTTAGTTGTTGAATCCATCTATGAAAGAATGAACTTTGGGTCCTCTAAAAAATCCACAATTTTATTAGTAAAGAAGGTTAGGAAAAAATCATTTACATGAGTTTCAATCAAAATTTAGAAGAATTTATTGATTCTCCAATTTTTTTCTTATGATTCTAAAGGGTGCACACTAAAATCTCAACCCCTAGGGATACAAGTTGAATTAAAATTAAGGGGGACACTGTATAAGATATTTGGGCCAATTGACCAGAGTAGGTAGAATCTTCACTAAAATTTAAGCTTTGTTAAACTTGGGAGAGTTTTTCCTTTAGATCTCACTACAATAAAATAATTCTAAGTTGTAAAAAATGATTAAACCTTAAATGGCACATGAATAAACCAATTTCAATCACTAAGGAATCTTGATGCTAAGACTTGTATTGTTACAACTAAATATCTCTAAACATATTTATAAATTTTTAACCTATAGAAGTGTAGTGTCAAAAATTGCATACCCTTACAATTTCACCTACACCTTTTGTATCCACTTTGGTCTCCACTCCCTTAGTATTTATGTAGGCTCATCTTAGCCCTTGCATCCACCTTTTTTACCTTAGGATGCTTAAGACCCGTTTCTAAAAACCACCTTCTTATGTCAATTTTGCATTAACCTTGTGTTTTCCTCATTTCCCACTATTTTTTAGCATAATTTGTCTAGAAACTAGTGTGTCGTAGGTACGTCCACACACTACACTAGCGTCTTGCAACATTTTATATTTAAATGATCATTTTTATCATTTTTCCACTTGTCACCTACTTTGATTGATGGAAACGGCTCGAGACGGCTTGTAACAACTCAAGAACCTCCTTTTCCCTCTTCTCTATTTAAAATCTATCTTTTCTTTCCTCTTTCCCTCTCTTGATCTTTCTCTTTGACTATTTATCTTTCATCTCTCTCTCTCTTAGTATTTCTCTCTTTCTCTCAAGCTTACATGAATCTCTACAACTTGCTACAATGGTTTCAAAGTTCTCACAACATTCTCTACAACTCTCTTGGTTCTGACAACTCTTTCTTTCTTTCTCTCTCTTTGTCTTCCTCAAGCCTTTCTGGTAATATCTACTTGTCTTATGTCTTTGAGCATCTTGGTATTTATCACATCCCTTGTCCACACATTTTCTATCTTTTCTATTTATCTTTTTATCTATTTGTCTATCTAGTTGTCTGTGGAGGTGGGAACACCGAAACGAGGGTTTGACTGAGGCAAGCCCCTAAAAAATGCCAACAATTTTCTTCTTCTTATGTGTGAAGGTATCTAAGGTTTTTTTTCTATAGGATTCATTCTTGGACCTTTTGTGAGTGTTTCCTTTTTTCCCTTTCTTGCTTCATTTCCTTTCCATTTAATCTATTTCATGTTCATTTATGTTATTCTATTATTTTTATGTATTTTCAAGATTTTAGTAATTGAATAGATAGTAGGTTCTTAGATGTTTTCTATAACATTCCCATTTTTCTATCTACTAATTTTACTAAGTTTTACCCACATGTAAATTGTCTATGCATCTAATGTAATAAGCAATAAATTTTTTATTTTCTATTCAATAATAAGTGCATCATTTGAAACATAACTTTATCCAAATTTTTCCATTGCATAATCAAAGAATCATTCCAATAATATTAGTATGATTTAAATTTACATAAATGTATTCAAGATAACATTTCACTTTACAATTTCCATATATAGATGGACATATGATTACATACATTTCTTCAACAAGCTTACAAGAACTAGAAATACAAATGGTCCAGAATGTCCTTCTCCCAAATCTTGGCCGCCAACTGCATGAGGAGAAGCATCACTCAAGCACTTTTCCACCAACCATGGACTTATTGCGGTCCCCTGCACATCTACCAAACTTGGTAAGATGGCCCTCCCTTTGATGAAGAGATTGGTTTGGTAACCTCATTCTTCAAATAGCCTTTTTTCAGCATAGTGATGTGTGCTACATATCTAGAGCTACCATAATGTCTACTACCTCATATATGATTACCTCAGTCTAGAATGTAAATTAGATCATACAATGAACTGAAAGTGTAGACAATGGCTACCTACACTACTTTGGCCAAAGATTCATCACCCAGTAACTTCAATTGAGGTCATATATTCATCGTATTTAATTGCTTGATTTGTATTGACCAATAGTATTCTATTCTAAGGTTATCCCCTTTCTCATGGATTATCCTAAGCCCAAAAATAACCTTCCCATTAACTTATCTAAATGAATTTTCTATAAGAATCACAATACAACTCTATCTTATGCTACACACCTAGAGTATTGTCATACTATGTATAGTATAAAATCATATAAAACCCATTATAGTATAAATAACTATATACATATAAACCCAAAAGAAAGGTTTCCCAATACAAGAAACAATCAAGTACACTCAAAAGACATGCAAGCATCAAAACACTAGTAAAATAAAATCTTTCCAACATGGAAACATAATAAAAAAATTTCCAACATAATAACAAAGGAGTAGAAATCAACATTCCTATTTAAAGCTCCAACTGAATAACCTTCCCTCTTAGTGTAATGGATCAAGATCGCTCGCAACTTCCACTACGAACAACCCAAATTCCTCTATTAGCTTCTCTCTAAATATCTCAACAAAACCAATGTAAAACAACAAACAACTCTCCTACTCACAACTCTCAACTCACTTGACACTAAAATTGCAACAAAACAACACAAGGAAATTTGATTGATGTGTAAACAATTGGTAGAGTGAGCACCTCTATTTATACTAAATTGTGAGCAACCAAAGGCTACAAACAAGTTAATATTTCTACCACCTTTCTAACTTCATGCAATGACTCACCAAGCTTACTCACAGGTTTTGCAACACATAATAGTCTTGACCATTTAAATGGTTGATTCAAATTATTGTAAGGGACAAAAAGAATCATTTACTGAGTTAAATGAACATAAATCTCACAAACATGTTTCCTAATTCGAATTCTTTCACATAATGATGGCAAGTTTACTCTAGATTGAGCCTTAAGGCTATTTCTGGACTCATGTACATTTTGCAGACTTCTTTTGCTTCCCAAACACTTACAAAATAGTGCCACTTTCAAAGTTGGCATCCCTCATTTATAGTGTGGGTAGACTTATTCCTTAATGCTTTAAACTATAAAAAATTCTCTTTGAAATGTATGCACACCACTTTGCAAACTCATACGTGCCTTATAACTTTGGTTGACTTAGTCTTCTATTATTTTATGCATTGATTTATTTAGCAGGTTGTGCCATACATTATCATATGCACCTTTATTCTCTTAAGTGCTTCACAATTATTGGCAATAACAATATTGCTATCTATATTGTGCTTTGATGATTATCACTAATGACGTTCAATTATATATATATATATATATCCTCCTTTGATATATATATATATACATACATACATATATATATATATATATATTAATATATACATTTTTCACAAGGTTTAACAAATACATCAATTATCGATTATCAAACATATATAAATATATAAAGATTAATATTACGTATATATATAGAATTATATATAAATATATATTATTTATATGTAACTATATTACTTTCTATATATATATATATACATATACATAATATTATTTCAATATGTTTTTATAAGGCATCCATACTTATAACCATTGATTGACATATATACATGGAATGTATATATACTTATTATATACATACACACACACATATCACCTTAGTCCAATCAGTATTCTCATGCATATGGGTAATCTATCCATGAGCATGCGTAGGTATGTCTACCTACATATACTCATGTACGTATTCACTCACATGTATGAGTTTACCATAGAAACATACATATATACATATATATACATTTTATACATATATCTCATCGATATAATAATAAATACACAAGGAAGGACTTCAAATCAACATCAAGACTTCATCATATTCCTCATTCCAAACATTCATAAAATAAGATTGCAAACCAATATAAACATTCACAATCAAAACTGGTGATCACTTACCCATTACTTGAACTGACTTGACTTAACTAAGACCAACTAGGGTGTGAGTGTGTGAATGCTCAGTAAGGATGAATTAAAGGTTAGTAGACCAAGTTCTCTTGAGTGATATTCCCCTCTTCTGACGGTTTGAACCTATTCCTGCATTCATCTTAGTTCACCATAACAGTAATTAGCTGAATCAATTCATATACTGAATCATAAAGCATTGGATTGAATAAAACATTCATTCATCATATTTCCATTAGAATTCATAAAAACACATTCACATATATTAAAGCAATTTACCAAACTAGGTATTAGTAAATAGGTAATAACACATGGGGTGTAACATATTCCCCTCTTGTGAATCATTGTCCCTGATGATTTTTAAGTATCAAATATGATCACAGTATAAAGCACAACATCACAAAACATAATTGTTTTCACGAGTTTTAAAAATCTACAAGACTTGTGGAAACTTTTGCTTCATTTCAGCATAGTCTTCCCATGTGGCAGAATCTTATGCATACTGATCCCATAGGACCTTGCATTGCATAACCTCTTTATTATGAAAGTGAAGCTTATGTATTCCAAGCACCTTTACCACCCCTGGGTCCTACACCTGTAAAGAATTCCAATCAATAATATGGTTATTGTCTGGTATATACTTCTTAAGATATGATACATGGAAGATGTTATGAATCCTAGCAAGAGCTGGTGGCAAGGAAATTCTATACATGACAAGGTTGATTTCCTCAAGAACCTTAAAAAGTCTAACGTAGCGTGGAGCTAGTTTGGATGACTTTCCAAACTTGATAGAAATCTTGTGAGGTTTAAATCACAACAAAACCATATCCCCTACTACAAAATTCTGTACTATTAGGTACATAAATCCTTCCCTTAAATCTCAATAATCTATTAGGTTCAAAGTGATATCACTATACCCTTAATCTTGTGGATTATCTGCGTGTTCTTGCCTAACTTGCTCATAGAACTCGTCACCTTTAGATTTTTGTAACACTTGATCCTTTAAGTCAATTTCGATTGATATCATAGAGGAGACATGCCTCCTACGACTTAAGGCATCGACAACCCGATTCTCTTTTCCCTTGATATAGCTAATATTGAATTTGTTATGCCTTGCATAACCACCCCATTTTATTTTTGGTAAAAATGGCCCCCCTTGTGTTTGTTTTGTCCTTGGTGTTCTTGTTTGGGTCTTAGGAGTTGTTCTTTTCCTCCTAAGTCTTTGTTTCCTTTGTTTTTTAGGTTCGGGTTTCAAGAATGAACATGCACTTGTTACTTTTCATAAGGTTCAAGTCCATGTTAATGTCTAGATCCTGGCCCCATCTTTTTCCTTGTGTTTTGTTTGTTCTTTCGGGTTTGTATCGCGTACTGACACTCACACTTGTTTCTTTGCGAAGTATAAGTTTTTGTGCATGTCTTGGTCCCGGTCCCACGTTTTGTCTTGTTTTCTTTTTTCTTTATGTGTCAAAGTTGGGTTTTGCATCGAAACCAATACTTTTCACCCTTCTTGGGTGTTGGTTCTTGCTTTTGGCCCAATCGTGGCCCCCTCTTTTTCCTTGTGCATTTTGCTCATGTCGGAGTTGAGTTTTGGACCGGAACCGGAACCAAGAACTTTTCAAAGTTCTTGTTCCTACTTATGGCTTGACCTCAGCGTCCAAATCATTTCATGTCTTTATTCACTTTGGGTTCCGACTTTGTACCATGACCTGAATGTTGCACCTTTTGAAAGATCTAGTTTCTTCTTCAATCCCTATCTCGGTTCCCATGTTGTTTTGTCTATTCATCGTGTTTCAAGCCGTGAACTGTAGACTGAACTTTGCACCTTTTGAAGGCTTAGTCTCAGTCCATTCCCTGATCCCGGCTCCCACTTTCCTTCATTCCTACAACCTCATATTTATGACTCCGCTTGAATCCCAAGACCCAACCAACTTGCAATTAATGTCATAACCGTTCGCACATGTGAATGGGTTTTTATCCCATTGCTCCTTGATTTCCATCCATTCTGTCTTGAAGAGTTTGGTGAATAGAACAAGAGTGACACCGAGCTAGGGTTAGAGGAATTTGTTGTGATTTGTCAACTGTAATGCCCCATCTTGTAACCTAAGGAATGATGCATTAACTACGAAAGTGTAATAATTTTTTTTATAAATGCAATCATTTACTCAACTAATTGCAAACATTCCCTAAGTAACGTGATGACACACTATCTGAAAATTCCCATAGACGACAATAGTATTTAACATTGCATATATTTATCTCACATTAACTTAGAAACATACATTGAATAACATTTAAATTACATCATTAAAGCTATAAAGTACAAATAAGAAACTTTCATTACATTGCATATGAAATAACTTTACAATACTCATTTTCCAAATGAGGTAGATCAATAATAGTTTACGTTTACATGTTACAAATATTCTCCTCTTTAACTATTGAGGAGTGATACACAAATACAATTTTCCATTGTTACAAATAAGGAAGTACATAAATCCACATACAAGCTCTCCATCCAAGAAGCACTCGTTGCCACGAACAAGAACTGGGGACCCAACAGAGTAAGGTGCACATTCCACCCAACCATGTGGTACCCGTAGGTCCACCCCCCATGCTAGGAGACAGTAATAAGGTTCCCTAGACATAACCTACAAACCCTAGACACAAGTAAAACCATGGACAAACTATACAAGTTCAAACTTAACTTATTGGTTACATTGCTTCTAGAATTATGTTAATCAAATATACTAAGTTCACAAGGACACTGTTATTTTAGGCGGAGTGTCATCACAATGTTGCAAAGGTTACCCTGGTGTTTCTTCCTAGGTTCTGGCCCCCAACTAGGTTTACCCTGGCAACCTCTTACGAAAACCGGCCCCATAAGCAATCTGTTGCGGAATTGAATATCTTTAAGACATCAAGACTTCGTGTAATGCCCCGCCAGGAAACCTCGAAGGATACATTACATCTAGCATTTATGGCACCAATTTTTTTTTTAAAAAAATACTAATATACATCATAATAATCATATATCACATGATATGAAACTAAACATGAACTACATATAACAAATCCCTCGGGTTTACAAGATTGCATTACTTTTCACAACAACTTTATTACATCACATGAAAGGTAGTATACACTAGTAATCATAAAATAACATGAGCATGGTTAACACATTAATCAAGGGTTACAATATTACAATGCCGTTTCCCAACATGAATGGGGAAGATACAATAAAATAGAATGATACATTTGAAATGAGGGAGTACAAAGCTGCAATACTGGATCCAACTCTAGTACAACTCAGGAGTTATTGCATGGTACAATTTTCGCACTTCTCAATCGATAACTGGGGACCCAATGGGGTGCATAGCACGTTCCACCCAACCACGTGGACCCGAAGGCCCACCCCCCGTGCTAAGAGATGACAAGAAGGATCCCCAACAATAGCCATCATACAAAACAAGGATACAAGACTTTACAACAAGATCCACAATAAATTGAAACAATCTCCAGCACAAGACATAACCAACACAAGATGTGCCCAACATAAGGAATAACCAATAAAGCATCAACATACAAATGCCAACATGGGCTTCCAAAGGCCCAAGAATAACATAGAGAGAAACAAAGCATAGTTGGTTGTTAAAGGAAGAGTGTCATCGCAATGTTGCATGGGTTACCCTGGCGAATCTTCCTAGGCCTCAGCCTCCAACTTGGGTTACCCTGGTGACCTCTTACAAAACCCGGCCCCACATGCAATCCAATGCGGCATCGATTATCTTTCATAAGGACAAGACAATGATTTTGCCATTCCAGGCCTTCTCAACTCATCTCAAGCCCATACAAGCACTTGAATCATGAGTGAGGCATTCACTTATATCTTGTTAATGTGTGATTCTATCCAAAACCCCTAAATAAATATTATCGTTTTCACTTGATTAATAAACTTCCAATGAGTTACCCTGAGACCACTTCCGGGTCTCGGCCCCCATTGAAAGCCACTCCCCTTATAAACAACAAAACTCAAAAGACACTATTAGGGTAAGCCCCATGCACAACATATAAAGCCACAAGATAATTTGCATTAAGCAAGGCATACACCATCCTACATAATGAAACTATTTTTCAAGTGCAAGGCTAAACCCAATCATCAAATGGATCATACGAGCAATAGTTCACAAAGAACCAAAAGTGAAGACCAATAATAAAACAACACCTTTCTTTCTCTTTCTCTGAAAGACTGGTAAATCACTAAAACAAGGGATTTCCCATGGCAAGATCAACAAGGTCTCAAAAGACTAAAGTTAAACCACAATTTACAAATCAACAAGTGAAGTCATCATAGCAAAATCTCACTCAAGCAAATACCAACATAAACAACTCACAAAACCAAAATCTTCCCAAGGGCCAATTGACTCAAATGGAATTCCTCCCACAAACAGTAACTCATAACCACCGCAAAACCAAAATTCACCACAATAGCCAATGACATTATCAACCAACAAAACAAGTGATCACAACATGAAAACTCAAATAACCACTTCAGGTTTGATATAAAATAATGAGGGGCAACCTCTCAACCTTAAAGTCAAAATCCTCTCATTGATTCTAAGACACAATGGGCTCTCTCCATGAAACAAGAACCACATTCATCACCATGTCATAAACAACCATAATAACCAAAATCATCTCAAGAACAACAACCATGACATCAATATTAAAGTCCACCAAACATAACTTAATAAAACCACATGAATGAATAATTGAAACACTCGTAAACTCATCAAATAACTATAACTATGGGAAGCACTCGCAATCTCTATTCTTGACTTAGCCACACAATTCAATCATTAAATCATAAACTCACATAGCTATCTTAAGATAACTAAATCCAAGATAAATCAATCATTTCACTATATGAATACCAAACAAATAAAACTATGAACTAAACTCTCTTTTCCTTGCTAAATTAGTTTTAATCACCACATAATATAACATGCCTTTACATAAATACATATGAATATATCAAATTATCATAAAGATCTATTTTCATAAGAACTAGAGTTTGTTTCAATGATTCCTACAAAAGTTTAACTATTTTGAGTTTCGCATACTCACATTGCTTCTATTATTAACAATATATCATAGTATTCTACATCTAGTATTCGGTAAATATACTCATTTGCTTATCCCACTCAACCAAGTTTTAAAAAGAAAGGCATCCCAAGTCTAATTGGAATGAAAATACGGTGGTAAGGTAAACAACCACTTTTTTTTAATACCTTAAGACTAAGGGGCTTTCCCATGCATAGTCAAATTTCAATGTATTAAGATTTAGAAATTCCCAAGTACTAACTAAGTGATTAGCGCCATTCTACATGTATATGCGGCATAGTCATGAGCTATGGAAACGGCTCATATTGCTAGCGAACCATACATAGCGTGCTAAGAAATACAACTCATGTCACACCATTCGAATAACGTAAAAGATTAATATGCAACACAGAGTGCTTAAAGAAATCCAGCCGACACAAGGGAGAGTACCAAGATCTTAAGATTTATCAAATTAGATTACACCCAGCCGATAGACAAGAAGAGTATCGACAACATACAGTTTAAGATTAAGTAGTCTTCAGACTGCTATAAGGATAGGATTCAATCAATATCAAATAGATTATTGACGCCAACGATCAATGTGAAAGCAACTGTAAATGACAATAAATATAGAATCCGAGAAAGATGACGCCAAAATAATCATGCATTACAAATGATTATATCCCCCAGACAATTTGTATCAATAACAGATTGCCTATGAATTAGGAGGCATATCTAAACATACGCACCCTCCTAAATTCAAAATTTGCTACTGTGATAAATTATCCACAGACTCAAGAAGATAAATTTTATCTTTAAACTTCCTGATATGGTCATGTTCCACAACTGAGAAAGATTGACAATGTAAACACGAAAGCTATTTAATTCTATACACTCCACCATGTTCCAAAGTTGCTGCTGTGACAGGTTGAGAATGGAATCAGGGAGCTATTTAATTCTGTACAATACCTCAACTCTAAATGTTGTAACTGTGACAGGTTGCCAAGTATATTAGAAGGTGAATATTGGAATTTGAAAGTATCACCATCTACTTGTTTTTTTTTTTTATTATCATTTTCAAGTGCTACAACTGCGATAGACTGTCCGCAGAATCAAGCAGATTATTTAAACATTTAAACTTCCTAATATGTTCTAGCTCACAGTTGAGACAGGATGACAAAGTAATCAGAGAGATTATTTAAATCTATACATCCTATCATGTTCAAGTGCTGCCGCTGGGACAGATCGCAACAAGGAGTCAGGGAGCTTGTTTAACTTCCACTCCCTTCTACTTCCAAGCATTGCAGTTGTGGCAGATCGCTAAAATAATCATACTAAAGTTATTTAAAACTATACAGCCTACCATATTAAAGTGCGGAAGCTGTGACAAATTATCAATAGAATCAAGAAGGTTGTTAAAATCATTAAACTTCCTATTATGATCAAAAAGACAGTGTCACTAATAAATAACAATCAAGGCGACAGAGCTATGTAGGAACTTAGGAAAACTTCAGATGACAAATCATAAGATTATTTGGCTGGCTGATACGCATAACCTATTCAATAACGAATTCATATATTGGATATTGGTGGAAAGATTATTTAATTAGCACTCTATGGCATGCCAAATAATATACAGGTTGTACCAAACTAAAACCATACAGGAAACTTATCTGAGAAAGAGACAAGATTAATGATAAACAACATATATATCTCAATATTTTATCCAGAAAGAACAAATACAAGAGATAGCACCTGTTATTGATTCGATCTTGCAGGCCTTCATTTGCAGAAAAGATTGAATGTCTGTAGCTATCTCCACAATCCCACTAGCTCAAGATCAAATGGATTCTCCTCCTTTTTCTCATATTCCATTGCGCCCCAATTCACATCCTCCCATTCATTCTTAGCTCTACCGTAATTATCTCCATTTCCACCCACAGATTGGCGGTAGCATAAGCCTCGTTCACTTCTAACCACGGCTCAAGGAAATAGCATCATGCCACCATACTGAATGAAAGTATGCTCAAATGCATATCGACCACTACTCTAAAATCCGCAATCTTAAGAAAGAAAATGATATTGATGTATTCGATGACAGGGAATTGACCTTCTACGTTGTGAAGACAATCCAGGCAGAAAAATATATAACGATACAGACGAGAATGGATAAGAATCCTCGAAAACAATACCAAACGATATGATAGGGATTAGGAGCAGAGAATTCTCCCCCGCACCAAAAAGTCCTTCCCATTCTGTTGTATCCGACATGCAAGGAGAGAAAAACTATATTACAACAAGTTGAGGCCCATAAAAACATGCTCCCGCGCCAAGATAAACTATCACGTTTCCCTTTTGCGCATTCACATTCAACAAGTATGATTGGTAACCAATTAAAGCCATTCCTTAACTCCTGTATGCAACCAGTTATAATCGGTATAAAATTAAATTCTTTCCCCCATGCAAGGAAACCACAACAAAAATTAAGGAGTAGACTCTCACTCGACTATGACATGCTATAATTTTTTTTTATATTATTTTATTCTTTTAGATAAATTCTAATTTATTTCAATTTAACCATTAATAGTATTTTATTAATATCTTTTATTTAAATAATCATATTACCTCAAACACAAAATAAATCAATATCAAACCACTCTTAAATTCATAACAAGGCAGAAAGCATCACATGATGACACAAATGGAGGGGCACTACACTTCGATTTTCCATTCCAGGCCTTCTCGACTTATTCTCAAGACTGAACTAGCCCTTGAGTCTATAAGCGAGGCTTATTAATCTAGTTAAAGGTTTTAAACTAACTAATGTTTTGTTTTAGTTTTCCTTGACTTACTAACTCTACATGAGTTACCCAGGCACCACTTTGTGTGCCGGCCCTCAAATAGAGCCACTCCCCTAAAAATAACAAAAAGGATTCTAAGTTCACTAACTAAAGTAACCAAGGTGCACATATATCCAAAATCATTTAGCCAAAATATCACAACGAACATCACCTCTGTTTATAGAAACACGTGTCAAAACTACGCATATTATCATGTGCACAACCCTAGTTATCTCAAAGGTGGTATAAAAACAAATAACAATCCCCACCTTAAAACAAACTTTTTTGGAAGACTTATACTTCTAATACATTCCTAATTTTCCCAACAAGAGGAAACACAATTAAAAAAAAACAAAACAATAGGAATCTAACATTAGGATTTACTAAATCCATCACATCCATTTCTTAAAGCACAAAAGAATCAAATAATTTGATTATAGTTCTTCTCTCAAATAATAAAAATAATTGTTTTCACATAATCTGAATTATAATCTTCACAATTTCATATGAATATAAATACCAAATTTTCTCTCTATATACATTTTGAAAACTATTTAATCATATACTTCACACACACATTTAATTTGAGGAAAATTGCATTATAATACTAAAACTGTTTCCTCAATATTCAGTAATATATATATATTTTAAATTTTACTCACACACATATACATACATATATATATATATACATACATACATATATATAAAACAAAATTAAAACAACTTCGAAATCCGTGAATACCCATATTTTGAATTTCGAAACAGATTCAAAACTTTATTAAATGTTACATATTACCAAACATGAGTTTCAGACTGCTTTACACAGTCATATAGACTGTTACTCGCAGCCTACCCCCACATGGGGTAACGACTGTGTTGGCAGCCGTCGTTGCCTGTGAGGGCAGCGCTGGTTGCCTCCACAACCATTGCCCTGTATGGGGCGGCTGTGGGGGAAGCCTACGGCCCCCCTGAAACTTAAAACCTCATCTTTTATAAATTTTTTTTTTATACAAAATTAAAATTTCCGAAACCCTTGATAATGTCTATGTTTCAGATCTTTTCAAAAATGAGGAAAATAAAATATCAATATTTTTACACAATGAATTCACATGTATGTGTATATATATTTGTATCAATATATATATATATATATAACAAGTATGATTAAAATATACAGACAAATACCCTGATAAGGCTTTCTACAGGAAATAGAAAAGATCATATAGATTCTGTACAATTTATTCCCAATATAGTAGTTTCAACTATAGAGGTATTTTTATTTCAAAACCCCCAAATTTATCACCAGATTTATCAGATGATTTTAACATAAAATCCTACCAATATTTTGTCAATTTTCTCTATAAATTTACTACTGTTAAAACAAATCTTTGTGTTGCCCTCTGATTTCACCATAAGATTTTGTTTTGTAAAATACACAGAGAAACAACAAATTTCTAAAAACCATATTTCACAAGATTCACCGAGAAGAATACAGAAGTCACAAAACACAATAGTTACCTCTAGAAAACTTTTAAATTCATAATTTAACAAATTTGCACAAAACTAATTCTTACACAGGCAATCCTTCAAATGAAAACAAATTAAATTAATAGAAGATTACCTGTTTTCTTGTGGCTTGAAGAACTTGGCTGTTGAAGAGAAGCTTTGCCTGTTGTGTGCAACTTCCAAAGCCCTTCCAGAACACCAAATCCCAGAATATGCAAATACTAAACCAGAGAACTTCTTCCAGAAATATACAGCAAATCACAAAGGAAATCACAAATTTTTCTCAAAATCAATTTTTAAACAGAACCCTGTTCTTTTCATTTCCCGTGAAGTAATTTTCTTGTTTTTCCCCAAAAACACATAATATCTTCTGAGAGAATCCTCAACAAGAAGCAATTAATTTAACTAACACACATGTCAAGAAGAAAATATCTTCCAAGCAACTTACGGATAAATCTTTCTTTCTTCCTTATCAAGAATTCCATGCATATTAAAGAATTCAAAATTCAAAATTCACAATTCAATTCCCTTTTGATTTTATTTTAATTTATTTTTTTATATTTAAAATTTCATTCCCAATAAAGCAATTAATTTAAATTTAATCTAATCTTACAAATAAAGTAACTTTAATTTAATTAATTAATTTATTTAATTAAATAATTTTAATCTCAATGATTAAATTACTTAACCAAACAAACTAATTTAATTAATTAAATAAAATATAAAGCTTTTATTTACAACATTTAAAAGTAATTTAAATAAACATTAAATTAAAAGAACATTAATCTTAAATTAACAAAATTTGCCCTTCCAAAATAAATAATCAAATCAGACACAAACGAGACCACCAAAGACACCAAACTTAAATTGATGACATACTGTGACTGGGTTTAAGACTAGACTAGGAAGAACCTTGTTACTACCTACCAATCAACATTTCCATTGAGTCTTGACACGCTCAGACCTGAGTAGCCAGGTGGAGTCAGTGTCATGTACCTGCAATCCTGCAATCAAACAAATAACATACATACATATAATCCATTAATCAAACACACTGTGTGGAGAAAATCACGGAAATCACAGGGCACTCGCAAGCGAGTGATGCAACTTCGTTCTCCACACCAATACACATCACACCAAACTGACAAATAAAATAACAGTTAATCTACCATAAACATATATATAGCAATAACATCTGAAGGAAACATCTACGGTAATACAAAGCATGTCAAAAATTAATTATCACCATACAATGTATCATCACATCACAAAATAAATCCACCATCGCTCTAATGTCAGCGATCGAAATATCCAAAACAAAGTACCAAGGTCTATCAAAGTGAAAACATGCTAACAGAAAACATAAGCAAAGTGGAGGGGTACTACATCCTCCCCCCCTAGGATCAGGCTTGCTCCTGAAAGCCTGCAAACAGATAGGGATAAAGTTCCCTCATGCGTGTCGCATCCTCCCAAGTAGCAAAAGCCTCATGACTAGGATCCCATTGGACCCTCACCTAGTCAACATCTCGACCCCTGAGACTGAGTGTCCGGCGCTGCAGAATGGCCACGGGCTCTAAAGCCAGCTCCCCGTCCTCTACCTGTGACGCATTCCAATCAAGTAAATGAGAAATGTCGGGATGATATGGTCTAAGAACTGACACATGAAAAACATCATGTATACATGACAAACTGGGTGGTAAGGTGAGTCGATACGCCACAGGACCAATCCTCTCTAGGATCTCAAATGGCCCAACGAAACGAGGCGCAAGCTTAGAGCCTTTTCCATAACGGATTGGACTCTTTTGCGGTCGCACGCGAAGAAACACTCTATCACCAACTGTAAACTGTCGATCTATTCTATGTGCATCAACATACTTCTTTTGTCTATCCTGAGCTACTATCAAATGTTCTCTAATACGGTCAACTTTTTGCTCCATGTCTCGAAGCATATCAGGTCCAAGTAGCACTCTATCCTCAAGCCGATCCTAACTCAATGAGTTCGACAAGGATGTCCGTATAATGCCTGAAATGGTGGCATACCTATGGAACTCTGATATCCGTTATTGTAAGCAAATTCTACTAAATATAGATAATCCTCCCAACGTGATTGTTGGTCCATTACATACATTCTAAGCATATCCTCTAATATTTGATTAACTCTCTCTATTTGCCCATCTGTTTGAGGATGATACGTTGAACTAAAGTTCAACTGTGTACCTAGATCATGTTGTAATGAAGTCCATAGGGCTGAAGTATCCGATATAATCCTACGAGGAATTCCATGCAATCTATGTCCTCCATGAATATCCTAGCTACCGATGAAGCATTATAAGATGATCGTATTGGTGAAAAATGAGCTACCTTAGTCAATCGGTCAACAGTTACCATAATGGCATCATGTCGACGTGATGACGTAGGTAATCCAACGATAAAATCAACAGATATAATATCCCATTTCCATTCAAGAATGAGATGTGGCTATAATAATCCAGCGGGATGTTGATGCTCAGCTTTGACTCTTTGGCACTCAAGACATCTCGACACATAATCAACAATATCAAATTTCATACCAGGCCAGAAATACAATTGCCGAAGATCCGCATGCATTTTCTTAACTCCTGGATGAGTTGAGTAAGGAGCTCAATGTGCTTCAGTCATAATTAGTGTGTGAAGACCGTTTGAATGTGGTACATAGATACGATCTAAATGTCACAATAAACCATCTAGTTCAAGGATGTACCCTGCAAATCGACCCTCTAAAGGTCTACCAGACTCAATCTCCAACTTCACTTCTTGATACAATCTATCAGTAGGAAGTGCTGCTAATATTTGACCCCTCAAATCTACTTCAAGAGTAATAGCAGAAATCTCATGTCGACGACGACAAGAGCGTCTGCTACTACGTTCTCTTTTCCCTGAACATATATCACCTCAAAATCGTACTCACATAAGAACTCCATCCACCGTCTCTGTTTAGCATTCAAGTTAGGCCGCGTAAATATATATTGCAGACTACGGTGATCACTATGAAGTTCGAAGCGATGACCTAATAAGAAATGCCTCCATCGAACTAATGAATGCACAACTACGGCAAGCTCTAAATCATGAGTGGGATAATTTAGTTCATGATCTTTGAGTTTACGAGACTCATAAGCGACCACACGCCCATCTTGCATCAGTACTGCTCCCAAACCCTCTAAGGATGCATCAGTGCAGACTATAAAATCCTTAGTAGGATTAGGAACAATTAATATAGGCACATTAGTTAGCTTTTCTTTAAGTGTTTGAAAGGCTAACTGACACTGCTTTGTCCAAACAAATTTCTTTCCTTTCCTTTGAAGAGAAGTAATAGGGTGACCAATCCTAGAAAACCCCTGAACAAACCGTCTATAATACCCAGCTAGACCCATGAAACTACGAACCTCCGCTACATTGGTAGGCGCGGGCCAATCAACTATAGCTTGAATCTTTGAAGGATCCACCGCAATACCCTTTCCAGAAATCACATGACCAAGGTATTTCACCTCAGTTTGAAAGAAGTCACACTTTTTCAGGTTTGCATACAATTGATTTTCCCTTAAACATTGCAATACCTGTCTTAGATGCTCTTCATGTTCCTTCATATTTCTCGAATAGATCAAAATATCATCGAGAAACACAAGGACAAAGCGATCAAGGTATGTACGAAAGACACCATTCATTAAACTCATGAATACTGATCATGCATTCGTTAACCCGAATGGTACTACTATGAATTCGTAATGACCATAACGAGTCCGGAAAGCAATTTTATGAATATCTGCTTCAACAATGCATAATTGATGGTAACCAGATTTCAGATCAATCTTAGAGAACACATTAGCTCCCTTGATCTGATCGAAAAGATCATCGATTCTAGGCAAAGGATATCGATTCTCTATCGTTACTTTGTTCAATTGACGATAGTCAATGCACAATCTAAGTGATCCATCCTTCTTCTTTACGAAGATGACAGGTGCTCCCCAAGGAGAAACACTTGGACGTATAAAACCCTTTTCTAAAAGTTCCTCTAACTGGATACAAAGCTCCTCTAATTCTTGAGTCGTCGTTCTATATGGAGCTTGAGATATGGGCTCAGCTCCAGGAACTAGGTCAACTCTAAAATCAATATCTCGTTTCGGTGGAATTCTGGGTATATCTTCAGGAAACACATCAGAAAATTCCTTGAGGATAGGATGATCATCATGAGTTATCTCTCGACTCTCTCCTTCCTCCAGATCAGTAATTGTTTTTGCAAATAGTTGACAACCCTGACGAAGAAATCTCTTCAACTGCATGGCAGAAATCATCCGCAAAGAGATAGGTCTTTGAACACCTATGATTTCCACTTTCACACCTAAATCATTAGTGCAACTAACTGTCTTAAGTTGACATTCAATTACAGCATGATGAGATTCTAACCAATCCATACCTAAAACTATGTCATACGATCCTAAAGGTGTAACATGAAGATACACTAAGGTAGATAACGTACCAATTCTAAGTTCACAATTACGTACAAGGTTTTCTACCGCTACTTTCACCCCAGAGGCGAATTCTACCTACCACTTACCGCCTTGCTTTATCACCACAAGACCACATCACTCAACTATGGTAGGTGAAATAAAGGAATCAGTAGCTCCTGAATAAAAAAGAATAGTAACACTAACACCCTGTAACTTACCTGAAGTCTCGACCACTGTGTTCTGATGATCGGCTTGGCGGTTATTAACCGCAGCATAAACTGTATGAGATCGTCCTGCATTACCGACTGTAGGCTTAAAAGCTGTAGGTCGAGGCCCAAAACCAGAAGAACCTCTCATAGGACACTACCTAGCAATGTGTCCCTGCTGACCACATGAATAACAACCAGTACCCCTACCAAATCCTCTGCCACCTGAAGGTGCATTGGATTGCTGAAAGCTACCTCTACTGACAGTAGACTGTGCACTCTGAGCTGGCTGATCCTGTCGATTGCGCTTGTTGCGCCACCAGTTGCGGTTCTTTCTTGACTAAGGACTATTCCCTTGCTGAGGTTGTGAATTATTATTCTTTTGAGGTGTACGTTGCTACTGCTATCCACCCTTGATGGGTGCCTATTGGTTCCCAGAGGAACCTCCTATCTGTATCTGACCTCCACGTGGACCAAAACCTGCTATAGGAGCACTGCCTATCTGGACACCTGTTTTTCCACCCAATGCTAGAGCTAAATTCTCTTCCACAATACGCACTTTCTCAACAACCACTTCCATGGTCTTCGGTTCGAAGACTCTTACACCTCCACTAATGCGGGCATTCAAACCCCTGATAAAATGTTGTACCGACATCACCTCATCATCTCCAATTCCTGCATATTGTTTGAGTTCATAAAATCTACGTTCATATTGCTCAATAGATAGAGCCATCTGACGTAAATCATGAAACTCGTTAGCCCGTTGTTGCCTCCAATGTTCAGATAAGAACCATGCTCTAAACCTCTCCAGGAACATCTCCCAAGAAATTGACCCAATCTCTAAGTGGAGCTTCTGCTCCTCCAAGCACCACCAAGTAGAGGCAAATCCTCTCAGATGTATGATAGCGCATCTAGCTCGGGTATTGCTACCATATGGGTGCATAGCAAAAAATCTACCCAAGTCCAATAACCAGGTCTCTGCCTCTAAACCACCCCCTATGCCATCAAAAGTAGGGTGACGTGCCCTCAAAAAATCCCTCATATGTCCTGCCACTATGGCATCCTGCTCTGCAGTACTAATAATCCTCCTAGGAGATCGATCACGTTCCCTAACTACCTCCTGATCAACTTCCTACCTCGGACCAAGTCTAGAAAGTACTTCGTCTAATAGGGGACACAACTGAGCTCCCTCAACCTCTGGCTGTATCGGAATCCATTCCTCACTTGCCTGTTCCAACTAAGGACCCAACTATTTAGCATTTTCGCTCTCGTGAGAGCTCTAAGGGGGAGTAACCTAAGGGATTGGCCCACAACCTCCTCCTTGACCTCTACCACAACCTCTAGTATGACGCCTAGGCATGATCCTACACATAAAACACAAACGTGTCTCAGATACCCAATAGACAAGGCTAACAGAAAATAATACTATGTGCAAGGTCAACCTAATGGGCTCACAATTACCCAGAGCGTCCAATGTTAGAACCTTTTCTTTGATACCAATCTGTAATGCCCCATCTTGTAACCTAAGGAATGATGCATTAACTACGAAAGTGTAATAATTTTTTTTATAAATGCAATCATGTACTCAACTAATTGCAAACATTCCCTAAGTAACGCAACGACACACTATCTAAAAATTCCCATAGACGACAATAGTATTTAACATTTCATATATTTATCTCACATTAACTTAGAAACATAAATTGAATAACATTTAAATTATATCATTAAAGCTATAAAGTACAAATAAGAAACTTTCATTACATTGCATATGAAATAACTTTACAATACTCATTTTCCAAATGAGGTAGATCAATAATAGTTTACGTTTACATGTTACAAATATTCTCCTCTTTAACAATTGAGGAGTGATACACAAATATAGTTTTCCATTGTTACAAATAAGGAAGTACATAAATCCACATGCGAGTTCTCCATCCAAGAAGCACTCGTTGCCACGAACAAGAACTGGGGACCCAACAGAGTAAGGTGCGCGTTCCACCCAACCATGTGGTACCCGTAGGTCCACCCCCCGTGCTAGGAGATAGTAATAAGGTTCCCTAGACATAACCTACAAACCCTAGACACAAGTAAAACCATGGACAAACTATACAAGTTCAAACTTAACTTATTGGTTACATTGCTTCCAGAATTATGTTAATCAAATATACTAAGTTCACAAGGACACTGTTATTTTAGGTGGAGTGTCATCACAATGTTGCAAAGGTTGCCTTGGTGTTTCTTCCTAGGTTCCGGCCCCCAACTAGGGTTACCCTGGCAACCTCTTATGAAACCTGGCCCCATAAGCAATCTGTTGCGGAATCGAATATCTTTAAGACATCAAGACTTCGATTTGCCATTCCAGGCCTTCTCGACTTATTCTCAAGACTGAACTAGCCCTTGAGTCTATAAGCGAGGCTTATTAATCTAGTTAAAGGTTTTAAACTAACTAATGTTTTGTTTTAGTTTTCCTTGACTTACTAACTCTACATGAGTTACCCAGGCACCACTTTGTGTGCCAGCCCTCACATAGAGCCACTCCCCTAAAAATAACAAAAAGGATTCTAAGTTCACTAACTAAAGTAACCAAGGTGCACATATATCCAAAATCATTTAGCCAAAATATCACAACGAACATCACCTCTTGTTTATAGAAACACGTGTCAAAACTACGCATATTATCATGTGCACAACCCTAGTTATCTCAAAGGTGGTATAAAAACAAATAACATTCCCCACCTTAAAACAAACTTTTCTGGAAGAGTTATACTTCTAATACATTCCTAATTTTCCAAACAAAAGGAAACACAATTTAAAACAAAACAAAACAATAGGAATCTAACATTAGGATTTACTAAGTCCATCACATCCAATTCTTAAAGCACAAAAGAATCAAATAATTTGATTATAGTTCTTCTCTCAAATAATAAAAATAATTGTTTTCACATAATCTGAATTATAATCTTCACAATTTCATATGAATATAAATACCAAATTTTCTCTCTATATATATTTTGAAAACTATTTAATCATATACTTCACACACACATTTAATTTGAGGAAAATTGCATTATAATACTAAAACTGTTTCCTCAATATTCAGTAAAATATATATATTTTAAATTTTACTCACACACATATACATACATACATACATACATACATACATACATACATACATACATACATACATACATATATACATATGTATATATATATATATATATATATACATACATATACATACATATATATAAAACAAAATTAAAACAACTTCGAAATCCGCGAATACCCATATTTCGAATTTCGAAACAGATTCAAAACTTTATTAAATGTTACATATTACCAAACATGAGTTTCAGACTGCTTTACACAGTCATATAGACTGTTACTCACAGCCTACCCCCACATGGGGTAACAGCTGTGTTGGCAGCCGTCGCTGCCTGTGAGGGCAGCGTTGGCTGCCTCCACAGCCATCGCCCTGTATGGGGCGACTGTGGGGGAAGCCTACGACCCCCCTGAAACTTAAAACCTCATCTTTTATAATTTATTTTTTTATACAAAATTAAAATTTCCGAAACCCTTGATAATGTCCGCGTTTCAGATCTTTTCAAAAATGAGGAAAATAAAATATCAATATTTTTACACAATGAATTCATATTTATGTGTATATATATTTGTATCAATATATATATATATATATACATATATATACATATATATATACATATATATATGTATGTATATATACACATATATATATATATATACATATATATACATATATATATATATATATATATACATATATATATATATATATGTATATATATATATATATATATATATATATATATATATATATATATATATATATATATATATATATATATATATATATATATATATATATATAACAAGTATGATTAAAATATACAGACAAATACCCTGATAAGGCTTTCTACAGGAAATAGAAAATATCATATAAATTCTGTACAATTTATTCCCAATATAGTAGTTTCAACTACAAAGGTATTTTTATTTCAAAACCCCCAAATTTATCACCGGATTTATCAGATGATTTTAACATAAAATCCTACCAAGATTTTGTCAAATTTCTCTATAAATTTACTACTGTTAAAACAAATCTATGTGTTGCCCTCTGATTTCACCATAAGATTTTGTTTTGTAAAATACACAGAGAAACAACAAATTTCTACAAAACCATCTTTCACAAAAATCACCGAGAAGAATACAGAAGTCACAAAACACAATAGTTACCTCTGGAAAACTTTTAAATTCATAATTTAACAAATTTGCACAAAACTAATTCTTACACAGGCAATCCTTCAAATGAAAACAAATTAAATTAATAGAAGATTACCTGTTTTCTTGTGGCTTGAAGAACTTGGCTGTTGAAGAGAAGCTTTACCTATTGTGTGCAACTTCCAAAGCCCTTCCAGAACACCAAATCCCAGAATATGCAAATACTAAACCAGAGAACTTCTTCCAAAAATATACATCAAATCACAAAAGAAATCACAAATTTTTCTCAAAATCAATTTTTAAACAGAACCCTGTTCTTTTCATTTCCCATGAAGTAATTTTCTCGTTTTTCCCCAAAAACAAATAATATCTTCCGAGAGAATCCTCAACAAGAAGCAATTAATTTAACTAACACACATGTCAAGAAGAAAATATCTTCCAAGCAACTTACGGATAAATCTTTCTTTCTTCCTTATCAAGAATTCCATGCATATTGAAGAATTCAAAATTCAAAATTCACAATTCAATTCCCTTTTGATTTTATTTTAATTTTTTTGTTAATATTTAAAATTTCATTCCCAATAAAGCAATTAATTTAAATTTAATCTAATCTTACAAATAAAGTAACTTTAATTTAATTAATTAATTTATTTAATTAAATAATTTTAATCTCAATGATTAAATTACTTAACCAAACAAACTAATTTAATTAATTAAATAAAATATAAAGCTTTTATTTACAACATTTAAAAGTAATTTAAATAAATATTAAATTAAAAGAACATTAATCTTAAATTAACAAAATTTTCCCTTCCAAAATAAATAATCAAATCAGACACAAACGAGACCACCAAAGACACCAGACTTAAACTGTCGACATACTGTGACTGGGTTTAAGACTAGACTAGGAAGAACCTTGTTACTACCTCCCAATCAACATTTCCGTTGAGTCTTGACACGCTCAGACCTGAGTAGCCAGGTGGAGTCGGTGTCATGTACTTGCAATCCTACAATCAAAAAAATAACATACATACATATAATCCATTAATCAAACACACCGTGCAAAGAAAATCACGGGAATCACAGGGCACTCGCAAGCGAGTGATGCAACTCCGTTCTCCACACCAATACACATCACATCAAACTGACAAATAAAATAACAGTTAATCTACCATAAACATATATATAGCAATAACATCTGAAGGAAACATCTACGCTAATACAAAGCATGTCAGAAATTAATTATCACCATACAATGTATCATCACATCACAAAATAAATTCACGATTGCTCTAATGTCAGCAATCAAAATATCCAAAACAACGTACCAAGGTCTATCAAAGTGAAAACATGCTAACAAAAAACATAAGCAAAGTGGAGGGGTACTACATCAACACATTGCTAGAATTCTTCTGTGTTTTTGAAGGTAGGTGTTCTTGCTTGCGTTTATTGTCGTTGTTTCTTTTTTCTTGCTTCCATTTTGGGTTGCTCTTGTCTCGCATGTTTGTTCTTGTTTTTCATTTTTCTTTTCTTGTTCGACTTTGTTTCGTCTATCTACGTTTTCTTTTGCATCATTTGGTGTGTTTTCCTTCGCTCTCGAATCCTTTTTGGGTTCGTTGCACGTTGTTTTTTTTTTTCTTGCGTTGTTGTGTTGTGGTTTGGTCGTGGGATTGTCCATCTCGTTGTGCCCTATTTTTCTAGGGTTTTTCTCTACATTTAGGTTAGACTGGTTTGAATTTCCAAATTTAAAGTTCTTACCATTTAAATGAAAAGTTCTTGATCCCACACATAACCTGGTCTCAAAGGCACATTCTAGGATATTGTCATATTTGTTATCACCTTCATTATTGTCACCATGAGATTCCCCAATTCCTACATGTATTTCGGGGTTGGGAATTGAAGTTACACTTAGGTTTTTCCACTGCTCGGTCTGGGTTCCTCCACTTGTCTAATCCCCACTTTATTATCGGGATCGGGGTTCAAACCGATACCATGAGTTTGATTTAAATTATTGACTAAGTGTTATTCCAAGTCCCACTTTTGACCCCTGCATTACCATCAGAATCAGAAGTTGTTTCGACACCGAATCATTAACATATTGATTGATGCATTGACTTGGCGACCCCCCAATCCGAACTCCTGATATCTTATTGGGATCGAAACTCAGAGTTGACCCATTCCTAGTATGCATATTTAATGCCTAGTTCATGATGGAGCCCTGACCCTGATTCTTGATATCCTGTTGGGATAAAAACTCGGGAAGCTACTGACACTTGTCCATTATGAATGGGTTTGGTTCTGAATTACAACCCGATCCCAAATTCTGATTCAACGTTAGGGTTTGAACTTTGCAAGATCCCCTTCATTGATTTCATTGGGTAACTACAACTTCCTAGTCATGACCTAATCCTGATTCCTGACCACATTGTGAAATCAGACCACAGATTGATACTCAACTTGTTTACCATCATATGTCTAGGTGCCTAGTCAAGACCCAATCCCAATCTTGATTCCTGATCACTATGGGGTTAGACTATGGAATTTCATTACACTTCTTTGTAAACATAGGTCTGGTACCTAGTCATGACCTAATCCCGACTACCGACATAATTCAGTTTATGCTTAAAATGGCTAATTTCTTGGTTCCATTCTGAACCCAAGGCTCAAAAATGATGAATTAACTTATTGAATTGGATTCTATCTTGAATTAATGTGGATGTCATATGAATGCTTATGTTTAAACTACTCATCATATATCTTTCCTTTTTACCTAATAATGAAAAGTTGCAAGATAGCTAACAAATGTTTGACTTCGAAGGGGAAGTACCCATTGAGGAAGTTCCTACTGAGGGAACATCTGAAGGAACATCAAAGAGAGCAAGAGCTAAGAGGTTAAAACCAGAACAAGTGCCTCGCACTATGTAGTATAAGTTCTAGGGGAACCCAGTTCCATCTAAGTTTGACTCTGAAGTCATGAACATAACTGACACATTGGTGGGACATATGGATTTGGAGCAATTCTGTACAAATACATTTTCAGAGGATGTTGCTCCAAGAGAAAGGAGAATTACAGAGTTAGGGCTAGCTCATGTAGCTAGTTTTCCTATTGTTGTACAGTGTCCTAAGTTTATTCTAACTGTTGCACAAATGTTAAATCCTACTCAAAGACAATGTATTGATGCTCAGGGTAATGTTATCATTGATTTAACCCCGACCATGATCAAACATGTTTTTGACCCTCCTTCTTACCCCAATCTTAAGATTATGACTGGGGCCATGAAACTTGAACTATGGGAAAGGGATGTGGAAGGAAACAAATAGCTTATCAATAAATGGTGGCCAAAGAAAGAAAAGAAGTCAGTAAAGAAATTTCCACCTAATCCCAAGAGGTCAACCTTTTCTGAAGATATAGGGGATATTATCACACCGTTGGCCAGAGTGTTTGGCAAATCAAATTCTCGTGTCTTTGAACACTTGATGTTTCCTTTCATCCAATTGATTCTAGATGGAAAACAATGCTTAGATTGTGGGAAAATTATCTCAGATAACATTCATGACCAGGTCCTCAAAGTAACACAGACTAAGAAATTTTATATGTCTTCTTATGTCATGTATTGTGCAACAAGGATTGGACAGTTTCCTCAATTGAACACTCAAGGGTCAATGGATGATGGCCCAGATCAAAAGAAGGTTTGGGAACATTATGATCAACTTGAGCTTAAGGATTCAAAGAAGCACTTTAAAAGGGTCAATGATGCTTTTCTGTATGTTGTTATAAACCAACTCATAGGTGACATTGGTTTTAGGTTGTCACAAGAAGCTATGGAGTTCATTCGAGAATGGGGGCATTGGTTTATTCAATATCCCAGGACTACTTATTTCAAGTTATTTAGTTTTAATGGTCAGCCTATTAAGTTGCCAAGATGTTGTGGTGATAGGTGGATTCTAATGGAGTTTGCTCGACAAGCTGCAAAAGTAAATGTTGTATTTCCACACAACATAAGACTGTTGCTCATTATTTTCCCTTGAAATTGGGATTCTATTCTTGTTCTTTTTCAGTAATGGAAAAGTCAACAACAGAGGAATTCCAGGCTTTAAATTTGCAGGATCACACCTACAGAAAAAATTTGATCCTAAGAGAGATGTATGCATTGTGCCCTTCTTAGTTTCCTCAACATCTTCCACTTCTTGAGGACTTTTGGGCCAACCTTCAAGATCATTTTGAAGTAAGGAAAAGGGGATATGAGAGATTAACAATTCCCCATATGAGGGATTTTGATGTTAAAACTGATATTCATGAAGGCACTACAGATGATGGGTTCACACTTGATCCTCGATATGATATAGACAAAGTGGCCACAAAAATTTTGGAGCCTATCAACTGGGCATAAAAAGAAGAAATTGAGATCAGGAAAGTGTCGTGGGGAGTGGTAAACATGAGCTTTAATTGGATTGAACTTCGTTTAAAACAACCAAGAGTTGGGGTGTCCAAGAAAAGAGGTTCTAGTAGTGAACCTACTTCCTCCACGGAGACTAAATAATATAAAAGGTTGAAGAAAGGTGTTGCAACGGTGGAAGTAGCCACAAAAGAGCCTCCCCAAATAGAAGAGGATACTTCATTACACCAAATTGATGATGCTTTGCATAAAGCAAAGATTACTTATGAGGTGGCTACTGCTGGGGTTACTTCAAGTTTTTTTGCCACACCCTTAGCTATTGTACACCTCGGTGAAGAGATTTGTAAAGAAGGACATGCTATTCCTTAATGAACTAAGGAAAATGCTCCTACCATGCCATCAACTTCAGGAACTTTAACTGCTAAAGAGAAGATGTATCCTATGATTGATATAGTAGATATTTCTTCAGATTTCGAAAGAAATCTTTCCTAGGAAGGACCCAAATGGGAAGAATATATGAGGAAATTTGAAGAGGAACCAAGAGAAGAGGAAACTGGGTTTGAAGTTGGTAGTCTGCATAGTGTGAAATCAGAGCTAAATGATGTATTGACTGAAAAAGAATAGGAAAAATTGATGGAAAGTTCCTAGAAGTTAGGTACTGAACAAGCCACCCAAGAAGAAGAAGAAAAGAGGATGAAAACTAAAGAGCTAGCTTAGGAAAAGGAAGCAGCTAAAGCACTGAAGAAAGCGGAAGAAGAAGCTTTCAAACGAGAATTGAAGGCTGCACAAGAAAAGGAAGGAAAGGAAGAGCTTCGAGCTAAAGATGAAGAGGAGGTTGTTAGACAAGAGGAAGAAATAAGAAAGATAGAAGAAATAAGAGTTGAGAATGTGAGAAAGTAACATGAATAGTTATAGAAGGAGCAAGAGGATCTACAAAAGGTTGCTTCTCAACAAACCATTGGAACAATTTCTTCTACACCTCCATCCTCGACACCTCCCAATGTTCAACAAGTAGCCACTTAGCCAACTGCACCCACTTGGCTAAAATTGAATATAGAGAAGAGGTAACAAGTACAAGCCCAACCAGAAACGTGGGATGAGATGAGAGTAGAAATTGATAAGGTAAAGACAAGGAAAAAGCCTCATGTTGTACATTCAATCAAGTTGACTAATGAAGGAGATCTGGTAGCAGAAATTGCTACCCTAATTGTTGATAAAGATGATAGAGAATTGCATTATGAAGATTATCAGATAAGTACTATTAATCTAAGAAAGCATACCAGAAATCAACAAATAAATTTGATAGATATTGTTGCCGCCACCACCAAGTCAAGATTAATTAAAGATAGGCAGGCCAAGGATGAGCTTAAGGTAAAAGTGGGAAAACTGAAGAATTTTATGAAGGAATTGATTTCATCAACTCATGAATAGCTTGCACCATTAGAGGTCCCTATTTTGATGAGCATAAAAGAGGTGGATGGTGTAAATGAAATGAAGAATAAGGCCACATGGTTTGATAACTAGTTTAATACTTTTAAATATGAAATGAATGAGAATTTAGTTGAAGGGTTTAAACATTATGTCAAGGGCCTTAAACTGGTTAAAACCATTGAAGAATCTATAAAAGAATGGTGGGAAGAAGAAGAGAAGCTCAAACAGTATTTGGGTAAACTAAGGGTGATTGACAATATTTCTAATGAGGAATTAGTTCAATCACAGATTTTGGGGGATGAAGGCCCTAATTTTATTTCAAAATCTATTAATGTATCTATTTTCAAAACACAGAATCTTCTTGAACAAAGAATAACCATGCTTAAAAGCATTCATGAGATATGGGAACAAGCAAGAATTTTTGAAGATATTATTTCAAAGCTTATTGATAAAACTTTACCTCTAGATCACAAACTTGAATCATTAGGAGATATAAAAGATGCTTGGGAGGAAAAGATTGATAGGGTAATGAAAGAAGGAGATATTGCTGAGCTGACACTCATGGATTGGCTATTAGATATTAGATGTGACATGCGGTGGGCAGTCACAAACATTGCTCAGTTGAGAGAAATTGTTGCTGTAACAGAGAGGAAATTTGAAGAATCAAAATTTAAAACTGACTGGGTCGATGGGCCTGATGATGATACCCTAAAACAAGTTTTCTCTAATTATGATGGGTATTGTGGGGCCTCTCACATGAGTGAAAAGTGAAGAGAATGTTTCAGTTTTTTTTTTTTTTACAACAATACTTTCAGGGCAGTTTTTGAGCAAGTGGATGACTATGGGTTAAGATCGGCAGGTCAAGAGTAACACATGGTGATCAGCAGAGGACTGAGTTGAGACTTGTAGTTCAGATTTTGATTGAAGAAACGGGTGGAACACCTTTTTAGTTTCAACAATTTATGTAGAGAAAAAACACTTGGAGTTAACTGGGCGTCCCTATAATTGTGGCTCTGGGCCCCAAATTTTGGATCTTAATTTTTAATAGGAGGAATTGATGCTAAATTTGTTTATATGTAAAAATTATCTCCTCATTGTAAAGGTTGGATAATTGAAGTTAGATTAGATACTTAAATGAGAGATTAGATACAATTTATTATTTTTTTACAGGTTTTTATGCAAAGATACTCAGAAATACTTTTTATAGCTTTAATGCAATTTGTTTTATTTTTAGAAGTTTGTCAGTTTAATGATAATGATTAATGAACAATGGTAATTCGTATGCCAGTGAGATTTGTTGTGCATAAATGTCTCTTATTTGATGAAAATCAAGAGAAGATTCTAAATCTGAAGCCATTTTGTTGAATTATCTATGGATGAGGTTTCTTTTTATTTGTTCATCTATTGATTTTGGTAATGAGCTTGTGATATTTGATCATTTGAAAAGAAGGTTTTAAAAAAAAGGTGATGATGAATGGTTGTATGCTTTAAAATTTGCACTGTCAATGAATGCAATAGTATGGATTATTTTGTAGATTGTGTTATTCTATGGTTTAGTTAGTTAAGAAAAATGCTCATTATGAAGTTTAAATGTTTGAATTAAAAGAAATATGTGTTCATGTATTGTTGTCCTAAGCCCTGTTCTATTTTTTGCCATTTATTTATACCCCCCGAACGTTAGATTAGTTCACACTATTTAGTTTGTACTCTTTACCAGCAGGCCCCTTGAACATTGCAGTTGCATAGGCCACTGAATGATGACAACATAGTTGAGAACCAACTACAGAGACCTTGAAGGATAGATGGTTTTAGATTATTTATCTTTTTCAGTAGAAATAGAGCATAAATATTATGTTTTAACGTTGTGTTATTTTTGACCATCAACAGAATTCATAGTCAAATATCAAATCCAACCATCTCCTTTTTCATGCATGTTGTACCCCAAATTAATTTTTTTGCTACACTTAGGCATTTTGAAGAAATGAATAAAAGTCTTGTCAAAACTGTTAAAAAAGGTCAAAATTGGGGTTTACATGTCTTGCATGAGGGTCAAAAACTCAAAATTTTCAAAATCTGATGATCTGGATCTGCTCAGAGCGACCAAGCCTAGAAAGCCCAGATCTCAGTTTTTCGGCCCTAAATTTTTAAAAAATGGCTATTTTTGGAAACTTTATAAAAATAGAACATTTTTTTGGGGTTTTCTAGGTTTCTTTTGAAACATATGCTAGAATTTTTTTTCTAAAAATAGAAAGTTTGGTTGTTAGGGTTCAAACTGATTTTGATTGGTTGAAAATACTTCCTCATTAGGCTAGTTCAGTTAGAATCACAAAAGGATCAATTTTTCCCTAGTGGGTCTATTTTGCTTTTTTTTTAAATTATAGAAAGCATTTCTAGAGCTCTGAAGCCATTAATGGAGGTCAATTTCTAGGTGTTAGATTCAAACATTCAAACACTGGATGTGCATGCAGATCAAAGAATGGAGAAAGGAAGTCGTGAAAGTTAAAAAATGAAATTTTTTGGCTAACACTAGAGACTCCAAGCACCCCAACTCAGTCTAGGTGCCCAAACACTCATGCCTTAGAAAATTTTTCATCTCTAGTGAGCAAGGCAAAGGAAAACACGTCAAATGAAGGAGGAAGTCAAAATTTGCAAAATAAAAACTAGCTTTCCCAGCCCTGGGTGCCCCAGAAGGAGATAGGCACCAAACTTTTCAAGGCATCAAATGATGAAATTAGGGTTTGTGCTCCTAGGAAATGTTGTTCAGAATCTTTTTAGCTTCGTAGTGAGGCCAATGATGCAGTCATCAGATCAACTAGTCATTAGCTTCGTAGCAATTAGGGTTTGCAAATGTACTCAATCTCTTTAGGATTCTTCCAGCTTCACAGTGGATGTCTTCGTTAGATCATTAGAATTGTTAATCATCAACAAACCTAGATCAAATTGAAGACATCATATGAAGGTTCAAGTTTGAAGAATGAAATTCAAGTAAAAATGTCTATGTTTGGAGGAGTTGGGTGCCCCAACTGGCTAGGGGTGCCCAAGCTTTTGGAGGCCTAAATGAGTGAATTTGCAGTCGACATCTCCAACATGACTTCTTTAGATTTGAAGCATCTCTCCAACAGAACCATCAACAAGTCCATCAGAGTTGATAATCACCAGATATCGAAGGCGAAACAGAGGGAGAAACATGAGCAAAATGTCAAAATTCCAAAGCAAGGGTGAAAATTATAGAATATAAACTAACTCTGGAGGAGTTGGGCACCCCAGCTAGCTAGAGACGCCCAAGTTTTTGACCCCCAAGATGGAACTTTTAGGAGACATCACTCCCAAGAGACCCCCCTCAAATTCAGATAAGCTACATAATGGAGTTGTCAACCACATTATTGGACCTCTCAAACTCCCAAAATCATGAACTCATCAGAAGAACATAAGAGAGTGACAAGTTGGGAAAACATTCTAACTCTAGAAAGCTTAGGCACCCCAGGTGATCAGGGGCACCCAAGCTTTTGAGGCCCAAAATCAACTTTTCAGGTGACGTTGCATCCAAAGTACCCTCCTCAAAATTCAAGGAGCTATTCAGTGAATTTGACAGACAGATCATCAGGATAGTTTAGCTCCTAGAACTGCAAATTCATTAGGAGATGAGTGTATAACAGTGAATTTGCACCCCTTATGAAAATTCCTCTTTTTCCCTTCTCCACTTTAGAAATCCAAATCGAAGGCTTAATTACACCTAAGCCCACTACTTTCATCACACTTGGTGCCTGTTTTGAGCATTGGTGGAGAAATTTTCTTGGGGACGTTCGTGCTTCGCATAGACATCCATGTGGTGCACTTACATCCTTGGAAAATTCCTGCGGTTGAACTTGCAGAGGCGTTACAATTCTCATTGGGAGTCAAGTTGTAACGCCCTCTTCAGCCGACCTACCTGAATATGGCCATTTGTTCACATCCTCTTCAAATTCTCCCCTTCTACATGCATTCTAACTTCTTCCAAGCATTCAATTCAGTCTCTTCACTCTTTTCTTTCACTTCCAAGCATTCTAGCAACACTTTGGCACTCCATAGTAGCAACAACTTCACTCCATCACTTCAGTAGAGAAAGTTGGGGACAACACCATTGCAACAAAGGCTCAAGTACACTCATTTTCTCCCCCAAGTAGCATTGAGTGCTCTTGGTGGAGGTGGTAAGCTTCCCTTTCCTCTCCTCTATTACTTGGTTGAGTAAGCACACTTACTTTTTTTTAGTGTTCTTGTTGTTGTTCATTATAGTACTTTCTTTATCATACTCGCTTTCTTGGCTGCCTGTGGAGGTTGAAACTCCAAAGCAGGGTTTGAATGAGGTAGGCCCCTATACAGCCACCCAAATTTCTCCTCCTCTTTGTGTGTAGGTGAATGTGTTCTTAAGGAGCTAGCTAGCGAACGAGTTTCTTTGTGAGATCCTTCTTTCCACCTTAACTCTTGCATTTTTTCTTTATCGCATTAGAGAGTATTTTTTTTACTTAATCATGTTATTTTGGCCCTTTAGTAATAGTTAACTAGGCCATTAGCTTGTTTTCTTAGGTTTGACCTTATCTCAGTAGTTGTCTGGTCGTACGAACACCAACGCACTTGAGAGACGCTAACACGTGCTGTCATCCTAGGTCCGTGCTTTGGTCCTTGGGAAGATAGCTTCTTGAGGCATAGTGTTGAACCTAAAAATTAGAACACCTAGCCCCATTCCGTATTTCAGGTCTGTAGAGTGACTAAAGGACCTTATAGTCCTCATCATTCTCATCTCGCATATCCTAACACTCCATTAAGCTGAGGTGAGTTAGGTCATCCTTCTGCATCTTGGCCCTTCATGACCTAGGCCCTTGCACGTTGTGGTCCCTCTCTTACATTTTTGGTGAACCCAACGGGAACCAACACTTGTTCATTCGTTGGTGTTAAGACCTCTCTCGTGTACTTCGTTATTGTCGTGTTCCTGAGTATTGTGAAGGTTTATGAGCATCACAACCCAGTCCAAAATTTTTGGGTCTATCCTTAGGAGAAGTATACGATACCTCCTGATGGAAAGGACAAAGGTCTCTACTGGTTTCACTATAGGCCCTTTCTCTGGTCCTATCGTTGGTCTAGCTATGCAGGAGCAGTTGTCGAGGAACAAGATGAGATTCATTGATGAAACTGATCACATTCCCACTCCCCCTGCATCTCCTACACCATCGTTGGTAGAGGAGCATGAGGCCATTCAAATTCCTATAGAATTTCTCCACCCTCAGTAAAGGATTGGGCGACTTAGAAAATCACTTGGATATAAATCCAAAGATGACTAGAGTTGCCTGGGTTGTTATTGAGTTAAAACATATGATGGATAAAGATCAAATAGGCATAGAGATTTTGACTAGCCTCCTCGGTCTCGTCAAAGTGTGTGCTCCTTCGAACAATCTTAGCTTTGTACAAGGATTCAATTTCAAAGAGCATGAATGATAGTTAGGAGTATCGATGCCTCCCACATCCATTTACATGGCTGACGCGGTACCCTCTATCAATACCCCTTTTTTCTCCAAACAACCCAAAACTATCAAAGTAAACAGGGTCCCCTTAGGCTTTAGCTTCACCCCCCTGTCACCTCTAGTGGTGAAGGCTTTGGCAAGATGAGTGGTGGTGGATTTGGTAGCGGTGGTGGATTCGGTAGTGAAGCTGGTGTTGGTGGAGGTGGTTCTGGTGGAGGTCATGGTGGTGGTTCCGGCGGAGGCCCTATTAGTGGCGGTGGCTTCAGTAGTGGTTTTGGCAGAGGTCACATCAGTGGTGGTTCTAGAGGTGGCTTTGGTGGTGGTTTTTTAGGAGGTTCCTCTAGCCCTCTATCTTCTAATGACCCCATTCTAAACACCCTTCTTTAGAATATGGGTAAGATGCAAAGCCAATTGGTGAGTCTTTCCTAAGCCTCAACCCAACCTATCTTCTAGTCCTTATTCTAACACAACCCATTTTCAGTTGCGATCTTAAACACTTCCTTCCCCCAAGGAATGGAGATCCCTAAATTTGAAAAGTATGGTAGTAAAGGGGATCCACAGACACACGTGTCCGCCTTTAACACCCTATGCACAGACTTCTTCCATTACGATGCATTGATGGCGAAACTGTTTCCCCAATCTCTCAAGGATACAACGCTCGAGTGGTATTGTTCCTTGCCTAAAAACTATGCCTTCTCATTTGACCAACTTGTAAATCAATTCCTTAGACAATTTCAAGCAAACATCTGGCTGAAGATGACCTTTTCAGATCTTGTCTGATGTAAACAAGGAGATAATGAAAAAATCATTGATTTCATAGCACGCTACCAAGCGCTCCTTTCACAAATCTCGTATTATCTGCCCAATTCTAATGTGCAGAAGGTATTCATAAGGAACTTACAAAGGCCTTAGCAAGAGAAGTTCACCCATATGAAATACCCTTCTTTTGTGCACTTGTGTGTAGCTTTACGAGAGTACCAATAGATGGTTGTTCAGTTCGAGGGATCCTCCTCGCGCTCTCGTACTAAGGGAAAGTACATCATATCAATCTCTAGGAAAGGTAAAACCGTTACGAATGTAGTTGCTGCTGCTAATAACAACAACCTCATACATAACCAAAAGTTCACAAAGTTATCAAAATCTTATTCTTCTATCTTGCAGAAGTTGTTGAAGGATAAGATCGTAACCTTGCTGAATCCAAAGCCTATTAAGGAGCCTTACCCTAATTGGTATGATGAGAGCACTTATTGTCAGTACCATCAAGTTAATGGACATGATACCAAATGTTGTATGCAGTTGCATCATGAGATACGGGACCACATTGAGGATAATACCATTCATCTCGATGGGAGTAAACAAAATGCTAACAAATAAGTGGTGAAAGCTAATAGTGAATTGCGGATATATATGGACCCGTTTCTGTCGCACTCTGCTAACATAATTATCGATTCCACTGATTTTGTTACTCAACCCGAGGCCTATGTTAACATGGTCATGGTGACTTCTACTGCTCTACCTGCACCCGGTTCGCTGAACATTACATTTACATCACAATATTTTCCCTTAAACAATAAACCCTCGCCTCTCTACATTCCCACTTGCATCAATGGTAACATTATGACAGGAGTCTTGGTAGACCCCACGAGCCATGTGAATGTTATCATAGAGGAAACATTAGTATTAAATTTGTTTCAAAGGGAAGAATATGAAGAAACAAAATCCACCATCTGTACGCATGATGGTATGTGTCTCAAACCTTACGACTCAATAAATTTGTCTATTTTGGTTGGACCCAGGGTTGTTGACATGATTTTTGATGTTATCCCAAAGTCAGATTTGTTTAGGTTAAAGCTAGGCATACCTTGGCTAGCTTCCATGAATGGAATCACCTCCGTTATTCACAAGTGTTTAAAATTCTCCCATGAAGGTGTCATGCATGTAGTGCATGACACTAGATATCATCCCTTTGTGTCTCGTGGTGGATATCTGTTGGATCACTTTTGGCCCTCCCTATTTGGTCTGCTTCCTTCAAGAATGGTCCTACTTTACAAGAATTATGTAAAGTATAAAACTGGGGGCCAAAGACAACTGAAACTGACCCTTCTCGTGATAAAACAATCAGTTGCCTCCTCTTCCTGAGAGGAGAAGGAGAAGCCTATACCAACTGCTCTCTCTTCCTAGAAAGGAAAGGAGAAGTCCATGTCGACTCCCTCTCCTTCCCGTAAAGGTAAAGAGAAGGTCACCTTCTCCCGGACTATCTTGTCCTCTCCCCTTTCTTAGGAAGAGTATTGGATGAGTCAGCCCAGCGGCTATCTACTAAGTCCGATGATTCCTCCTTGGTGCAGGCCCAAGTTCAAGATCTTAGATCTCCCTAATGAATACCCTAGACCATGGTATTATTTATACGACAGAAAAAAAGGTTCCAAAAGGGAATTCAATCTGTGGCCTCCTACTGCTCCTACCCCCAAAGCAGTGAATGGGAAGAGGCCCGCTGTCGAGGCTCTTGAGTCGACTCCCCCTACTGCTTCTCAACCTGTTCCTCCTGCTCCCGTTCAGGAATCCATTCCTCCACCGAAAACGGCTGTAGTGGACGTCCCCATGGTTGAGTAGGAGCCTTCTATTGCTTCCTACCCTCTGACCTCCAGCTCAAAGAGTCATAGAAACTACCTTACGCATGAGCGCAAGTGTCGGCGAAAGGCTCTCTTGCCTAAGAAAACTGCCTCGCAAAGGAAGGAGGAAGAAACGACCGCCCCTACTTTAGGGCCTCCTGCAGCGTCTTCCTCTCCCCTTCCTTCTGCTTTTCTTCAGTCTAGTTTTGCATCACTTCTAGCTTTTGCTGTGAGTATGAATGAGCTTAACCCCAAGGGGGTAAAGGTGTTCATCTCTCCTTCAATTGAGCCGCCTTTGTTGATTTCCATTTTGGATATCCAACCTTTCCTGAAACCCATGGATATGATTAAAATACCTTGGTTGTGCCCACTGCGGTTCTTTCCTCCTCTTCCTTTGCACCTCTAGCCTCGTCTGTGGGGAGTTCATCTCCTCCGAAGAGGAAAAAGGTGGAGTGTGGTCCTTCTAATAGTGAAGGACATAAAAGGATCCCGCCTTCTCCACAAGGCGGCCCTGCGTTGACTTGTTCTATCTTGGTGACGTAACCATTCCCGTCTTCCCCTGAGTTTTTCACCACTCTTGAGTCATTTGGCAAGCCTAGCGGTGAATCTCAGATGTAGCCCACCCCATCCACTGAAGTTAGACATGAATCTTCTGTAGGGTGCATGTTTAACTCTGTGGATGAAGTCCCAGCCTTGTCAACGATCTTCGCAAAATCGCTGACCCTAGCTCCACAAGAGCTCGGTGGAGAGGACCTCGAGGGGCCTTCCTCCTTAGCCCTTGTTGTGAGAGGGTTGGATGCTCCTCCTATTAGCATCCCACTAGTGAAATCTCATCCTCCTTCCCCCTATGATGTCCTAGAGTGGGAAGCAAACAACCTCTTGGTGAATTAGTGTTAGGAGGAGACCTCTTCTTGATCTTTTATGTGTGTGTCTGTGTATTTTGTGATGTGTTCCCCTGTGATCATGCTATGTGTGTCTGGATGACCCTCGTCACCCTTGTTGGTGCTTGGATATAGGCATGGTTTTTTGTGTTGTAAACCTTCTTCTATTTGTATCATCATTCTTTCATGTTTGTGCTTGATTTTTGACAAATTGGGGATGATGCAAAGCGTTGGGGGAATTTAGGCTTCCCTTCAATGTTGACCTATTTTTTTATTTTTACTTTGTTTTCTATGCATTCTTCTTGATTTAGTTGGGGATTGGTGATTTTTTGCCTTGCACCATGGTTACCTATTATGAGCTTGGACATATCTGACCCCACTAAACTAGATCCCCTTGTGCCCTTCATTTGTGTTTTTCTCCTTTTCTTTCTCTTTATCTTCTTTTCTTGAGTTGTCCCTCTCATGTATGACAATACCCTTTCTTCAACGTTTCAATCTTCAAAAAATGCATTCATCGCCAATAGATATTTTCTCAAAAATCCTCGCAAACCTTTCTTCAGAATCACATTCTCAACTTGGAACCCTAACGAAACATGTTTCCTTCATCACGAGTTCATAAAGAAAGGACTTGGAAACCTTCCTCTGAAGCAAGAACAGTTTTGATCTTCCCCTCACATGGGGGCATATTCTTCCTTTCGAATTCCTTGATGAAGTGAACATCTTTCAAAAGGATCCCTTGATGATGGATAGCTCTGAGAAAGAAAACATCTGCTTTTGAACTGTGCATCCCTTGAGTGGACCCCCTTCTTCATGACAGGTTCCCAAGGGACCCCTTTTTATCGATGGTCTACGCAACTATCTGCTTACTTTCCTACGTGGCCACTTCCTAACTCTGCAGAGTTTGCCTTCTCAGGTTTCATCCATGCAAGAGATCTTGGGGGATACCTCCCTGTAGGTATAAGAACCTATGGGGTGCTTCCTTTGAGCTTCCTCCAAGTGAGAGATCTTGGGGGTGGCTCCCCTGCAAGTTGACAAGCCTGTAGGGTGCTTTCTTGGGCTTCCTCCATTCGAGAGATCTTGGGAGTTACCTTCCCTACAGGTCTACAGGTCTGTAGGGTACTTCCTTGGGTATTCTTCATGGGAGAGATCTTGGAGAATACCTTCCCTACGGGTTTGTGGGTTTGTAGGGCACTTCCTTGGGTATTCTTCATGTGAGAGATCTTGGAGAATACCTTCCCTACAGGTCTATGGGTTTGTAGGGCACTTTCTTGGCTTCCTCCATGTGAGAGATCTTTGGGGACGTTTCCCAGGTATCCTCCATGTGAGAGTTCTTGGGGGACACCTTCCTTGTAGGTCTGTAGACCTGTAAGGCACTTACTCCATGGGGCTTCCTTCATGTGAGAGATCTTGGGGGCTGCCTCCTTGTAGGTCTACGGGACTATAAGACACTTTCTTCCTTCAACTTCATAGTTCCAAGAAGCTACAAAGTCCTTCGCTTTCCTTGCACCTTCAAGTTTTCTAGATCGTGGTCTGCTTCCTCGACGATTCAGGTATACATTTCTAACCTTACTCCTTCCTTGATCTACTTACTGAGCACTCATCAGTACTCATGCTTGCTAAAGTGGGGGCAAAATGTATAAGAGTGAATTTGCACCCCTTATACAAATTCCCCTTTTTCCCTTCTCCACTTTAGAAAACCAAGTTGGGAGGCTTAATTACACCTAAGCCTGTTGCTTTCATCACACTTGGCACCTATTTTGAGTGTTGATGGAGGAATTTTTGTTGGGGATGCCCGCACGGTGCACAAACATCCTTGCGGCACACTTATGTCCCTGATAGATTCATGCGGCTGAACTTGTAGAGGCGTTACACTTCTCATTGGGAGTCAAGTTGTAATGCACTCTTCATACGACCAACTTGAATATGGCCGTTTTCTTCATCCCCTCTTCAAATTTTCCCCTTCTACATGCATTCTAACTTCTTCCAAGCATTCAGTTCAGTCTTTTCACTCTTTTCTTGCACTTCCAAGCATTCTAGCAGCACTTTGGCACTCCATAGCAACAACAACTTCCCTCCATCACTTCAGTAGAGCAAGTTGGGGACAACACCATTGTAGTAGAGGCTCAAGTACTCTCATTTTCTCCCCCAAGCAGCCTTGAGTGCTCTTGGTGGGGGTGGTAAGCTTCCCTTTCATCTCCTCTATTACTTGGTTGAGTAAGCACACTTACTATTTTGTAGTGTTGTTGGTGTTCTTCATTATAATACTTTCTTGATCATACTCACTTTCTTGGCTATTTGTGGAGGTGGAAACACCAAAGTGGGATTTGACTGAGGCAAGCCCCTATACAACCACCCAACATTCTCCTCCTCTTTGTGTGTAGGTGAATGTGTTCTCAAGGAGCTAGCTGGTAAACGAGTTTCTTTGTGAGATACTTCTTACCACCTTAACTCTTGCATTTTTGCTTTATCACATTAGAGAGTATTTTTTTTACTTAATCACATTAATTTGGCCCTTTAGTAATAGTTAGCTAGGCTGTTAGCTTGTTTTATTAGGTTTGACCTTGTCTCAGTAGTTGTCTGGTCGTACGGACGCTAGCACACTTGAGAGACGCCAGTGCGTCGCACTGTCGTCCCAAGGCCACACTTTCATCCTTGGGTAGAGAGCTTCCTTAGGCATAGTGTTGAACCTAAAAATTGGCTTACCTAGCCCCATTCTGTATTTCAGGTATGTAGAGTGACTAAAGAACCTTATAGTCCTCATCATTCTCATCCTGCATATCCTAACACTCTGTTAAGTTGAGGTAAGCTAGGGCAACCTTTCGCATCTTGGCCCTCTGTGATCTGGGGCCTTGCACATGGTGGTCCCCCTTTCTTACAATGAGAAAACATAGAAAGTTGAAATTTTAAGAAAAATGACAAACACTGGTGATCATGGGTGCCCTAGGTAGCCAGGGACACCCACCTTTTTGAGGGGTTAAATGAAGTTTTTATCAAAATTTTCCTATAGGAAAACTTCATCAAATTCATTTAGGATTTGCGATGGATCATACTACCAAACCACAAGATTCATCGAGTCCCAGAAATTGAGATCAAACCAAGGGTAAAATCAAGTAAAAAATTGAAAATGGTGAAAAAATGACTAAGTCTAGAGAGGAAAAACACCTCAGGAGGAGATTGGCGCCCAAGGCTCAATGCCTTAGTCAATTTTTCCAAGTTTTATCTTTCAACATCAAAAAAGTGTCCAAGTTTGATGCACCTACTCAGGATTGGCTTCAAGAAGTTTTAAAGTTGGAGAATGAAAGCAATTTTTATCCTAAAAACCTATTTAAGAGAGCTTTTGTCTTCCATTATTCATTTTTGTAGGTTGGCATCCAGAGCAAGAATATTTTCCCTTTTCTCTCAACGAAGATTTGAAGACCCAAACGACATGCTTTTTCAGTGTTCTTTGTGGTTCTGAGATCAGTGAGCAAGGATGAACACTTTTTCAGTCTCCAAACTTCTAGGGTGTTGCTTTTTCAAAACAAGCACTCAACTTTTTCCATTTCTGATCACATGGGTCTCTTCTCTTTTTCATCCTCTTGAGCATTGAGAAAATTTTCCCTCTTTTAGAAACTGGTTTTTGGTTGCTTTTTTAGGAGGAATTTAGCTTTTTCAGTTTCTAAGCATCTGGGTTCCTCGAGAATGTGATTTTCTACAAAACCCAGGTCCCAACTTTTCTAGAGAACTTATTTTTTCAAGGCAGATCAACATTCTATTTTTCAGAAACTCTCCACTTTTTTTTTTATTCAAGGGGTAAACACTTTTGACCGGAGCTATGAACCGGATACAACCATTCAACAATACCACCCCAATGGGGTTTGAACCTTGGCGGCAAGAACAACAATGCCACCTATAAACCATCACACCATGCCAATATCAGCCAGAAACTCTCCACTTGAAATCAAGAAACAAATCAATTTTTTGGTGGATGTGGACGAGATTTAAAGCAAGAGTCATCTAGAATCTTTCTTCTAGATTTCTTTCTATTCTTGTCTCAATTCTTATCCACTCTTTGTAGCAAATAAAGAAAACAAGTTGTAATAGTTTGCGTTTCCCTATTTTATGCTTTCTTAGGTGGTTAGTTGTTTATCTTGTTTAGTTTTATAAATAAAGCTTGCATGTTGGAAAACCTTAGTTGTAAAAGCAAGGAGATTTTAGGGTTCCCTATTCCTCTACTTATGTATAACTAAGGGAAGCCTTGCCCATGATTTTATTAACTGTGCTTGTGATAGTAAATTACAAGCCTGTAATGCTGCAAGTTGTTATTCAGTGTTAGTTCACTTTGTGTAAGAGCAAGCTTGCATGCCTCTTTAGCTACAAGTTATTGTTCAGTTCTTGTGTCTTGTGTAAATGTGTTCTAGTTGATCGCTAAATTTTAAGCCTATTTTGCTACAATCCTGTTGTCCCAAAAGTGTAATCTTTGTTCTTGAGATTTAAGAAATAAAGTCTTGTGCCTACTTTTCCCTAATATAATGTCTCAGATTTATGTTTTATGTGTTGTGCTTATATGATCTTCATTTCAGCTTGCATTGAAAGTAAGTAGATGTGCATTGGGAGAAAAGTTTATTTAAGTATTTATGTCAGAGAATCCTTCCTTGTCAATTTCTAACTCTCTTGATCTGTGTTGACTTGAGATGTTAGAAACGTCATTAGATTAGGCTTAGTCGTAGTTGAAATTCCAAAAGATAAAATCTCAGCTATGGCGCTTGAGTTTTATAACCTTGTGCTCTTAGCTGAACAAAAAGAGGCAAATTAGTTTTAGTTTACTTTCTTTTAAGCAATATCAGCAAAGAGGGAGCTTCCCCTCCTAATTCGAAGAGTAGTTTATCTGTACATAGCTATCCATTTCTAATTTGCATTCCAGAGGTGCGAATTGAAACACCAACAGTTTTCTGGTGCTCACCATGGGGCATGAGGCATAAAAATTCAAGAAAGCTTACACTTTATGACACAAGAATGACCATCTGACACCCTATTGCATGATCCAACTAGAAGCAATGGGTGATAACAACAATAATGTTGGTGGGAATCTGAGATATCCACCCCCATTACCTTGGGGCAATCAAATTGGACCTTTGGCTTTGCAGAACATCATGAGTTACCTAAAGGGTTAAGGAAGCACTTTCCATGGTTTCATGGTGATGGGACACAACATCTTGATGATCATATTTCTACCTTCTCAATGACCTACACCATCTTACATGTGGCACATGAATACATCGCAGTGCATCTGTTTGTGGAGACTCTAGTTGGGAATGCTACAGACTGGTTCAATCACCTGGAGTCGGGCATTATTACAAGCTGGGCAACTATGAGCAAGAAATTCTTGGTGAGATTCAAGCCTACTAAAGATAGTCATTGGTTGTTTTTCCAACTTTCAAATTCAAATATGAAGTACAATGAGCCCATGAGGGAGTTTGTAGCAAGATTTAATCATCTTGTTACACGAATTTCTTCTACACTTAACCCATCATCGAAGATTTTGATGAGCTGCTTCATAAATTCTCTTCCATCAAAGATAGCCTTCTTCCTCAAGACAACAAGACATACATAATTGATAGATGCACAAGAATATGCCATCGAGTTGGAGGATAATATGATTACTTCCGACTTGATGAAAATAGATTCTATTAGATCTCTAGCTCAACAACCATACCAACCAAAGGGAAATAATTTTCAGCCACGGTTTCCAACACCTACACCAAGTCCAACGATTCAAGCTGCTCAAAATGTTGTCTTTTGTTCTTTCCATGATATTGATGCACATACCAATACTACATGTCCTAAGAATTTAAGAATGAATGAGATCATGGGATATGTTGATGCTACAACTAGTCCCATTTTTGTCCCAACACCAAGTTCGAATGTTGTCTTACCACAAACAGACAACTTCGATTGCGACTTCACTCCAACATACTTTCAAAGTGAACCCTTTATTGAAGAAAAAGAATACCTATGCCACTACTCACTTGCAGAAAATCATAGAAGACACTCTTTGTCTATGTTTATAGGTGCTTTGTACTTGCACATGTAAAAGGAAGAAGAAGAGAGGCGGAAAGCTAAAGAACAAGTTAAAGAAGCGGTTGCTCAAAACCTATCTCCAACCAATTTTGACATTGTAGATACCCTGATGAAGACAAAAGTGTAGATTTCACAGTTGGAGTATCTTTGTGATCATCTTGAGTAGTTGGACAGAATAACACAACATGAAGCTTCAATTCAGCTTATGTTGCTTGAGTCATTTGTTCCAAAGAAAGAAAAGCCTAAACCCTTCTATATATCCCTATATATAGGAGGATTCAAATTGAGCAATTTTATTATTGATTCAAGAGCCTTAGATAATGTCATGCCTCTACAAGTGATGAATGCATTGGGACTCTCATGTATAGAAACTCAGAATGAATGCTATTCACTTCAGTCTAAGTTGGTACCATTGGTTGGACAATTGAAGGACACTCAAGTAAGGTTGGCGGCTTGTCCGGAGAAAAGGTTAGTGATGAATATCATAGTGGATGACATTCCAGCCAGCTACGGGATGTTGTTGAACTGGAGCTTCTATAGAGATCTTGGTGGTGCAATGTAGTTAGATTGGTCAACCGCAACCATTCTTGTGAAGGAAGGAAAAATCAAGATAGAACCTGAACCCAAATCTTAGTTTATGGTGGTGAAAATTCCAAATCCCCCAACCTAAATTCGATATCAAGGATTGGGTCTTAGTAATTATGTGATGATGTTAGAGATAGAAACTGAAGACCAAAACATTGCTTGTTCTGAAAGGAGACTGATAGAGGATACAAAGTTATGGAGAATGCATTTAGATGGGGGTTTTTTAGTTGTAGGTTTAGAAGAAGGAAAATGATCATCTCCCCTAAAGGATTGCTGCAATTGGAATTCACTGGAACTGAAAAAGAGGCACTGTTGTTAGGCCTAGAAAATGTCAAAGACATGGGAATTTAAATCCTATGTGTTAAAGGGGATGTGGAGTTGATCGATGAGCCAATCAAAGGATATTTCCAGGCCAGAAAGGATCATCTACAACATTATAGGAATCGGCTGTGGAATGCGATCGATTGGTTTGAAAAGTTTGACAACACAAACTTCTCAAAGATGAATGACAACAAAGTTGGTGACTCAGTGGTACCTGCTTCCTTCCTTGCGTCATATTTTGAATTTTTTCAAGGTGCCTCTACCTAGATGTATGAAGATATGAGAATCTTCATCCCAAAACATTTGTCTCCTGCAATACTCATGAGAAGAGAAGTAAAGCCTTTCAGGAAAAAAAACTTCATCCCTTCGGGGGTGGTGTAAATAATCTATGTAAATAATTTTTATTTCTTGTTTTTGTGATGTGTTTCCCCTTTTCATAACAATTTTTCCATGTTTTAGGTGATTTTTAGGGAAGTCCAACTATTAGGTGATTCTAGGAAGTCCAGTTATAGGTGACTTAGGGAAAGCCTTACAAATAGGTGATTAGGAAATGTTGTTGACTCCGATACCCAATGGATAAGACACTGGTCTATGCTTAAAAATCCAGAGATTCTTTGGTTCTCTTATGCCGTAAGTATCCACCACGGTCCCTAGATAGAGCCAAATGTTGTACCCCAAATTAAATTTTTTTCTACACTTAGGCATTTTGAAGAAATGAGTAAAAGTCTTGTCAAAATTGTCAAAAAAGGTCAAAATTGGGGTTTACATGTCTTGCATGAGGGTCAAAAACTCAAAATTTTCAAAATTTGATGATTTGGGTCTACTCAGAGTGACCAAGCCTAGAAAACCTAGATCTTAGTTTTTGACCCAAAATTTAAGGAAAATTGCTATTTTTGGAAACTTTCTAAAAATATATCTTTTTCTGGGTTTCTTTTGAAACAGATGCTAGCAAAATTTTCTAAAAATAGAAAGTTTGGCTGTTAGGGTTCAAACTAATTTTGATTGGTCAAAAATACTTCCTCATTAGGCTAGTGTAGTCAAAATCACAAAAGGATTAGTTTTTCCCTAGTGGGTCTATTATGCTTTTTCTTGAATTTCATAAAGCATTTCAGGAGCTCTAAAGCCATTAATGGAGGCCAGTCAGCTGCCAGGTGTAAGATTCAAACATTCAAACACTAGAGGTGCACATAGATCGAATAATGGAGAAAGGAAGCTTTGAAAGTTGAAAAATGCAAAATTTTGGCAAACACTGGAGACTCCAGGTGCCCCAACTCAGTCTCGGCGCCCAAACACTCATGCCTTAGAAAATTTTTCATCTCCAGTGAGCAAGGCAAAGGCGAGCATTTCAAATGAAGGAGGAAGTTGAAATTTGCAAAATAAAAACTAACTCTGCCAGCCCTTGGTGCCCCAGAAGGAGATAGGCGCCCAAATTTTCAAGGCATCAAATGATGAAAATAGGGTTTGTGCTCCTAAGAAATGTTCAAAATATTCTCAGCTCCACAGTGAGGCCAACAACATAGTCATCAGATCAACCAGTCATCTAGAATTCGAGGTCAAATGGAGAGGTCACAACCAAGAGACAAAATGCAAACCATGAAAATATTAGAAAATAATCTAAGTTTGGGAACACTGGGCACCCCAGGTAGCTAGGGGTGCCCAACATTTTGGAGGACCTAAAGGGTTTGCAAATGTTGTCAATCTCTTTAGGATTCTGTCAGATTCGTAGTGTATGTCTTTGTTAGATCATTAGAATTTGTAATCACCGACAAATCTAGATCAAACTAAAGACATAACATGAAGGTTCAAATTTGAAGAATGAAATTAAGTTTGGAGGAGTTGGGCGCCCCAACTGGCCAGGGGCGCCCAAGATTTTAGAGGCACAAATGAGTGAATTTGCAGTTGACATCTCCAACATGAATTCAAATTTGAAGCAGCTCTCCAACAGAACCATCAACAAGTCCATCAGAGTTGATAATCACCAGATATTGAAAGCGGAATAGAGGGAGAAACATGAGAAAAATGTCAAAATTCAAAAGCAAGGGTGAAAATTATAGAATATAAACTAACTTTGGAGGAGTTGGGCACCCCAACTAGATAGGGGCACCCAAGATTTTGACCCCTAGGATGCAACTTTCAAGAGACATCACTCCCAAGAGACCCCCCTCAAATTCAGATAAGCTACGTAACAAATCCGTCAACTAGATTATCAGACCTCCCGAACTCCTAGAATCATGAAATCATCAGAAGAACAAAAGAGAGTGACAAGTTAGGAAAATATTCTAACTCTAGAAAGCTTAGGCGCCCCAGGTGATCAGGGGTGCACAAGCTTTTGAGGCCCCAAATCAACTTTTCAGGTGATGTTGCATCTAGAGCACCCTCCTCAGAATTCAACGGGCTATTCAGTGAATTTGACAGAAAGATCGTTGGGATAGTCTAGCTCCCAGAACTACAAGTTCATTAGGAGATGAGAAAACACAAAAAGTTGAAATTTTAAGAAAAATGACCAACATTGGTGATCATGGGCGCCCCAAGTAGCCAAGGGTGCCCAACTTTTTGAGGGGTTAAATGAAGTTTTTATCAAAATTTTCCTCCAGGAAAACTTCATCAGATTCACTTAGGCTCTGTGATGGATCATGTTGCCAAATCACAAGATTCATCGAGTCCCCAAAATCGAGATCAAACCAAGGGTAAAATCAAGCAAAAAATTGAAAATGGTGAAAAAAGGTCTAAGTCCGGAGAGGAAAAGCACCCTAGGAGGAGATTGATGCCCAAGGCTCAATGCCTTAGTCAATTTTTCCAAGTTTTATCTTTCAACATCAAAAAAGTGTCCAAGTTCGATGTACCTGCTCAGGATTGGCTTCAAGAAGTTTTAAATTTGGAGAATGAAAGTAGTTTTTATCCTAAAAACCTATTTAAGAGAGCTTTTGTCTTCCATTATTCATTTTTGCAGGTTGGCGTCTAGAGCAAGAAGATTTTCCCTTTTCTCTCAATGAAAATTTGAAGACCCAAATGACATGCTTTTTCAGTGTTCTTCATGGTTTCGAGATCAATGAGCAAGGAGGAACGCTTTTCCAGGCTCTAAACTTCTAGGGAGTTGCTTTTTCAAAACAACCACTCAACTTTTTCCATTTATGATCACATGGGTCTCTTCTCTTTTTCATCCTCTTGAACATTGAGAAACTTTTCCCTCTTCTAGAAACTACTTTTTGGCTGCTTTTTAGGAGGAATTTAAACTTTTCAGTTTCTGATCATCTAAGTTCCTCCAGAATGTGATTTTCTACAAAACCCGGGTCCCTATTTTTTTGGAGAACTTGCTTTTTCAAGGTAGATCAACATTCTATTTTTAGCAACATTCTCCACTTGAAATCAAGAAATAAATCAGCTTTTTGGCAGATGTGGACAAGATTTAAAGCAACAATCATCTATAAAGCTTTCTTCCAGCTTTCTTTCTATTCTTGTCTCAATTCTTATCCACTCTTTGTAGTAGAGAAATAAAACAAGTTGCAATAGTTGGAATTTCCCTATTTTATGCTTTCTTAAGTGGTTAGATGTTTATCTTGTTTAGTTTTAGAAATAAAGTGTGCATGTTGGCAAGCCTTAGTTGTAAAAGCAAGGAGATTTTAGGGTTCCCTACTCCTCTGCTTATGTATAAATAAGGGAAACCTTTCCCATTATTTTCTTAACCATGCTTGTGAGATAAAATTTCAAGCATGTAATGCTACAAGTTATTATTCAGTGTCAGTTCACTTTGTGTAAGAGCAAGCTTGCATGCCTCTTTAGTTGCAAGTTATTGTTTAGTTCTTGTGTCTTGTGTCAATGTGTTTTGGATGATCACTAAACTGTAAGGCTATTTTGCTACAATCCTGTTGCCCTAGAAGTGTAATCTTTGTTCTTGAGATTGAGAAATAAAGTCTTGTGCCTACTTTTCCTTGATATAATGTCTCAGATTTCCATTTTATGTGTTGTGCTTATATGATCTTTATTTCAGTTTGCATTGAAAGCAAGTAGATGTGCATTGGGAGAAAAAATTATTTAAGTATTTATGTCGGAGAATCCTTCCTTGTCCATTTCTAACTCTCTTGTTTTGTGTTTACTTGAGATGTTAGAAATGTCATTAGAGTAGGATTAGTCATAGTTGAACTTCCAAAAGAGAAAATCTTAGCTACAACGCTTGAGTTTTATAACCTTGTTCTCTTAGCTGAACAAAAGGAGACAAATTAGTTTTAGTTTACTTTCTTTTAAGCAACATCAGCAAAGAGGGAGCTTCTCCTCCTAATTCAAAGATCAGTTTATCTATACAAAGTTGTTCATTTCTAATCCACATTCTAGAGGTACGAATTGAAACGCCAACAATGCATTCAAATTGGTTGAGTGAAAAAATACTTTAGACCATGATGATTAGTCTTTAGTTCAAATGGTTTTCCCAACATATAATGTCTCCACATCTGTAACACATGGACAACTATTGCTAACTCTAAATCATGTGAAGCATAATTTTTTTTATAGGAATTTAGCTTCCTTGATTCATAAACTATGACTTGCCCCTCCTACATTAATACTCCACCCAATCCTTCTCCAAATGCATCTGTAATAACTACAAAGTTACCATATAGATCTAACACTTTTAGTATCGGTGTTATGGTCAACCTTTCCTTAAGTTGATCAAATGTTGCTTGACACTTCTCAAACCACTCAAACTTATTCCCCTTCCTTTGCAATGATGTGATAGGGAAAGTATTCTAAAAAAAATTGCGATAAAATTACAGTAATACCCAACCAAATAGATAAAAATTCTAACTTTCGACACATTCTTAGGCACCAACCACTCTAATATTGCTTTTATCTTCTTTCGATCTACTGCAATCCCATCAACCAAAATTATGTGACCCAAATACTATACTTCCTTCTAGAAGAAGGTAAACTTCAAGAGTTTTCTATATAACTTATGCTCTCTCAATTGTTGGAGAATAATCTCTAGGTGCTTAAGATGTTCTTCTTCATTCTTAGAGTAAATTAATATGTCATCCAAGAAGAACAACACAAACCTATCCAAATAGTCTCTAAATACATTGTTCATTTGGTTCATGAATGCTGCTAGTGCATTCATCAACCCAAATGGTGGGACTGTGAACTCATAATGTTTGTATCTAGTCCTTAAAGTAGTTTTGAAGACATCTTCATCCTTGATTCTTAGGTGGTGATATCCATAACGTAGATCAATGTTCAAAAATACTACTTCTCCTCGCATGTGATCAAAGAGATCATTGATACGTGTCAACAAATAATTGTTCTTTATCATTGCTTTATTAAGAAACCAATAATCAATACATAAGCACAGTGTACCATTTTTTTCTTTACAAAGATCACTGGCACTCCCCAAGGTGAAACACTAGGTCTTATCAATCCTTTAGACAACAACTCTTCTAGTTGTGCCTTTAACTCCATTAATTCAGTTGTGGTCATCCTATAAGGTATTTTCGATATAGGTTCCAACCTTGGTACTATGTCGATGGAGAAATCAAATATCCTCTTAGGTGGTAATCCAAGTAATTCTTTTGGAGATACATCCACAAACTTCTGTAAAATATGATATTTTTCCATATCCATTTTTCTAGATTCCAATACTTCACCTTCTTCGACATCTTGGGAGTCTTGAGGTCCATAATATACTATATCATCTTGAGAAATGAATTCCTTGCATTCCTCAAGTTTCTCCATTTTTATTGCAAAGAGTTGATAACCTGTCATGCCCATAATTTTACACTAGCAAAACCCAACAATTTTTTTTGAATACAATAATCAAGCTAATTAACACTCTAAGGGTTTGAGTTACAACATTTAACATGATGTGAGAAGAGAACCTTTGCGAAGTCACCTATTACTTTATACCAAAGTTAGGAATGAGCATAGCCAGGTACGCGAAGCCTCTTGCCCATGTCCTAAAGAAAATCATGCAATGGCCGAGTGAACCAAAGATTATCTATGTCAATATCATAAACATCAACGACTCTATGTCAATATCAATTATTCATTATTTTTAACTTGATTGACAAGCATGTTGACATCTACTTCACTTTCTATGCTTTACAAGGATTTGTACTATTCCTATTATTTTCAACATTATTATTCATTCTCAAGGCAAAAGAAAATGCTACTAGGAAAACATGGAAGGTGAAAATCAAAACAAGGATGGTTATTTAGGTAGGGTTAATATAAATCCAAATAGTTATATAAATTCTTACCTCTAGATACACTAAACAACATTACCCACAATTGCAACTACTAAGATTTAGTAGTAATGACACTCTTATTAATAATGATTGCAATTTTTCCTTTAATTAAATGTACTAACATTTATCAATATTAACTCCCCTCGATTTTAAAATATTATAATATCAATTTAACTTTATGAATATATCATTAAGTCGATGATCTAATTTTATATGTTAGGGCATTATTTTCAATTGTAACGAGTTAATAATACAATTATTTAATGATAGACTATAATTGTTATTATGTTTTTTTTAATCAAAATGCTAATATTAATGTATACTATCAATTCACCGATAATCATATTATTATCATTAAGTAAAAAATAATGTTATTATCAATATTAATATGGTTAAGTTGGTGCATCAATAATGATATTATTTTGATTTTAATACAACTTCCATAGTTATAATATTATCATCTTCTATTATCTTGTTTATTATATAGTATATATTTTATCCTAGTAACTATATGGTATGTTTTCCTGAGTGCCATATCCCATTAAATAAATAAATAAATTTGCATACCAGTCTCTATTTCATTTTCTGGTAGCTATGTAAAACAATCAAAATCATCTCCTAGAAGAGAATTAAGCTGTAATATTCTAACAATTTCTAAGATGGCTTATATGAGTATATGGGATGATTCATTTCAAGAGCTTATCAATAGTGGAAGCAAGGTAGCATTCTAGAAAATTATTTCACGTTAGATTATGGGTTATTTAAAAAATAAAGATTCTTTTGACTGTATGACTTATTTCATGTTGAGCTTGACTCTAAGAGGACCCCCATATTGATTTAGCGTGCTAAAAAGTTGAGGACATGCACGAAGGTGTTCATCATTCAATTTTTCTTTTATTTGTTGGTTTTGTATATTTGGGACACAAATACTCTCAAAATAAATAAAATCTAGCATTGTTTATAGTTGTTGTCACTTAACTGTAGACAAAGGGAAATATGTTCTTGTTAATAGTTTGCACAATGATGAGTTGAACATGTAGACATACAAACACCATGGGAATTCAATTCGAGAACATCAATTGGTTTGGAAAGATTCATGTCTGGACACATCTGCGCTAGTTTCTTCTACATTGGAGACTTATTTTTTGTTCAGGTGGTAGTCGTTGAGCCATACTATCATAATTTCCATCTGAAGGATAATGATAAAAAAAGTGTAGTAATTGCTTCTAGCTAAGACGACAGTAAATAAAGTGTGTCACTCCTACATCTAGCAGGCTAAGATAATAATTGTTTTACAGATTGATTAATAATATAGAGATATTGATTAATAAATTACTATGCCTTTAATAGATATTATTGGTTAATACAGAGGTTACAATTTAAGTTAGTAAAGTTTGTTGCATATTCAGCTAGTTGTTTGCAAGTGGATTTGATAAATCTAAATGCATTGCTACTATCTTCTAGGTTCCTATTTGCTTTAGCACCCTCCCCTTCAATGCAACTACGACATTTAATTCAATGCTACTATCATGATATGAAGATCTCTACAGATTGTCTCTGCCAAGCATATACTATGCAATCAACCATGGTCAATATCTATTTAATGTTGATGTGTTAAATATGGAGCAAACCGCATCAATCTCATCTTTTCGTCCCTTCAATCACTTGTGATGTCCCAGTGAACCATTATGCATAAAGTTAATAGTTGGGATTAAAGTACTTACTTACCCGACTATCTATACTAGTGGATGGTGACTCTCGGTCGAACTTACAGAGAAAACACTAATGCAACGCTTTTGATAGACTATTGGATTATATGTTATGATGATCAAATTACGGTTATTCGTTCCTTGACATATCGACATGGGTATTTAGCAAACATTAAGAGGCGATTCCTATCACCTGCCAAATTGATTGCATTTGAAGATTTGTATTAATATCTATACCGAAGTCAATGTTTCCTGCCATATCTCTGACACAGATGGAGAAAAATGAAAAAGTCACATCCTTCCCTATAGCACGAAGAGGGTATGGTTATTATTACCCATATGGATAATTAATCCCTTTGATTGAAGTGACATTGAATTAAATGTATGACACTCCATCCTGTAAGATATCTTAAATGCCTTGCAGTGGGAGGCGTCTAAAAAATAAAGCTGACCTTTTAATAGTTTTATTATGACAAGGAATATAGTTTATTAGCAGATTAGGTAGTGTGACTAGAGGCAAACTTTAACGCAACACTTATGTAAATTAAAGGGTACAATGCAAGTTACAAGTTCTCCATAAAAGATGAGCATGATTCTACTGACAAGAGGATACACCATCACTTCCTGAATGTTTTCCAATCTCTGGTTAGATGGAGGCATGGGAGAGAGGAATTGCAGGTTGAATAAGGCTACTGGAAAAATTAGGGCGACAATAAGACTTTCATTCCAAAATTTCTTAGGCGCATCCATTCCTTATTTTCTTATCTTTCCTCTACTTATTTCGAGATGGTTTTATACCTCTAATCCTCTAGTTGCACCTGGTAGAGTTTGGAGCAAATTCCAAAAGCTAGAAATAGATCTAAAGTTTCAACTAATACAATCAAAAGCACTTGGTCTACGAAATGCAAAATTCCTCAACCTTTGTTGGCATTTTATTTTATTCTTTTCACGTCTATGGTATGCTGCATTTTCATGTACAAATGAATTAGTTTGATGGTTGGGAAAAGAGAATTAGGATTTTCTTGGCAGTGATGAATCTGACTGAGTTCTCTTTTTTCTTAACAATTTTTACTATGTTGTGCTTTTATTCGTCCTAATTCCTACACAATAGGCGAGCATATAATGAAAAGGAACCTTCTTTTTCTTTTTTAAAAAAATTGTGCTTATATTTTAATATATATACGATTCGTTTTACTTCTGAATAGGAGAGTTAGGCCTTCTCTTTGGGTTGGAATTTTTCCTTTTGTCTTAATATGTATATGTACATTATGGTAGTTTTCATACAATTTCATATGTAAACAAAATGATGATATGTGTATAATATATTCACTATGAACAAAACATATTTTAAGTAGAATTCATGTGGAATATATCCAATATATACGTATATTGTAAAACAAATTTAATGGTAGAAAATTTAGTGGTGGAAAAAAATATTAGAACAAAAAAGAATCTATTTTCTACACCTTTATTTTCCATTCTTCTATTTTCGATGTCTTTTTTTAAATACAAAGGAGGGTATATCTAATTCATATGATGTCCTAACATGCAATAGAACTCTCATAACCAAATGAAATCCAATGCAATGCCACTGGGTGCTCCCAACTTCAAGAATATAAATAAGGTTTTTTCAAGATGCATGCCAATATCAACAACTTTCTCTTTTCATTCTCTATCTTGTTACAACAACACTCTAGTTTTTCCATAGTACAAACAAATTTAAAGAAATACAATGAAGAACACACAACTGATTAAGGCTTAGTCTCCATCGTACCGTAATGGCATCATGGAGCATTGTGGGCTCTAGCCGTACCTCCAAGAAAGGAATTCTTCTAGCTCCATGATGATAAATGGAGTCTTTTCTCATTATTACAAGGGATAAACTAACATAGCTTAATTTTCATGCATCTAGGTTTTTTACTTTCTATTTTCAACCATGATCCATGCACTATGTCACCTAATTACAACCAATACACAAGGGTAAATGAGAATAGGAATAACTTATCTTTTTTCTTTTTGGTGAAGGGATTAAACGCCTTTATCCATATTTCCTCTCAAAGCAATGTCATCTTGATCACTATCTTCCCAAAGAGGTGGACTCCTCTCTTCTTCTCACTCTTTATACCATCTCTACTAAAGTTCTCCAAGAGAAGAAGTGGGTAACACCCCATTCCTTCTTCCTGTCCAAAATATATAGTATTTTCAACTTGCAACCTTTGGGTGGGGAGGTGAGAAGTGCACCTACTTCCATTAATGAGAGTCTTTTCCTTATTAAGAAGAAAACATGCACTTGGACAACCCCTCCATCTTTCCATCTCATCCTCTCCTCAAAACTCGTCACTCTCCTTTATGAAGACTTTTCAGGGGTCAAATCATGTCCTTAGGGCACTATTATATGCCCACTTGACCCCTACCACTATGTTATAGACCCTAGGGGGTTTCTTTTTGCATCCCAACCAAGGAAATTGACCAACAACCCTCTTTAAAGACCTACTTAAGGATCCATCCGAGTTTTCACACTTGGATAAGGGTTCCTAACCCCTAACCTCACTTACACCCACATAACACATAATCTAATATCCTTTTTAATATCAACCCTTACCATGTTAATTTACCAACCTATTAGCTTTATTTATTTCTAAGGTCCAAAATGGTTTGAAAATTCATATCTACAATAAGATACCTTTTGATTTTCTCTCAATGGTTGTCCCTTCTCGTTTTGACACCCTTATTTTCCTGCACATTGCCAATGCAATAATAAGAATCAATCTTATACTTTGCAAGCTTAACATCCTAAGATTTATCTATGCAACAATTCCATTTAAAATTTCAGTTTGTATTCCATAATTTATGAGTGCCTAACACCTTCATGGAAGTGACAATTAAACAAAATGTTAGAATGAAATGCAAGAATATTGTTACACATTCACACTATTTATCATCTACAATACATCTTACCATCTATTTAGGGAAACATGAAACAAATTAGGGTTTTACTAATCACATGTGCGGCGGAGTCTAAAATCCTCCGACCCTTAGCTTAGACTTCCTCCTGGAAGTCATTAAGGTCTGGAACATAGTCTCCATATAGCAAAGCACATAAATCTATTAAACACATTAATAAACTTTCTTTCTTGATGAGACAATCAAAATATTGAACTGTAAGTGCACATTAAAGACATCCCTTCCATGAATCCAATATCTAATTACTTAGAATAAAATTTCTCACCATAGAACATTTATCTGATATATTCACAGTGTAGCAAATGTTAGTAGCCATCCATGTAGTTAACATTTTCGATTAACAATTACACCAACATATATCCAAACACATTAGCATCCTTGGACACCCTTCAAGGTTCTCTTTTGCATCATAAACATCACTCATGATGTTAAAAAAATATTTTCATTCTAATTTCAATTCATGTCTCAAGAATAGTGGTCTCAATTTTATCTGTCACTTTCTTTCTCACATAATAGTCAAGTTCCTTCACATGTCATTTATTTACAAATTTACCCATACATCACAACAATTACACATAGTTCACATCATAAGGCTCAATGGGGTTTACAAGGATGGAGATTCTTGGATACGATAGCCATTAGGAAAAATGGTCTCAAGGCCCTTCTCTAAGGACCCTACCATACATCTCCTAGGTACCTTCCCTTGTTTGTGTAAGGGGGTTAGCCTCCAAGAGAAGGTTACAAAAGAATAATCATAGAACTAGGGGAAGAATGGATTAATGACCGTCCCATACCGGTCCCATTTGTGACCCCTTTCAAATAACTCATAATTCCCAAATGCATCTACTCCCCTATACAACCTATCAGGGACCCCCCTGGATATGGTAGTTTTACAGATGTCACATTACACCACACTTTCCAACAGTTAGCAATCAATAAGAATCCTCAATTGAGAAACATAGAATCATAATCCAACATTTTAATAAATAGAAAAGTATAAATTCAAGAGAAAAACCAAATAAAGATCAGCTGCAGCTACATTCAAACATTTCAGTCTTAATTCAAAAACAAAAATTAAACAAGTCCTCGAGGCAATGGACTACGCCAACCTTCAAATGGCTAAATAGCCCCAGAAAAAAAAATAAAATTTTTAACATTGTTGGCATATAATAAAACAAAACATCAATTAAGAAATTATCAATAAGTCATATATCAACAATAAAAATTTCACATTACGAGCACCATGTGACTTTGGTAAAGCCACCTAAGGGGAGGAGGGGAATGACAGTTCACTAACAACATAAGTATAATATCATGCAATAACTAGTGGTCCTTGACCACATGAATATGATAGCTTGCAATATCATGGTGGACTCTTCCACATAGTATCAATGCCTTGTATTGTTGGAGTATCCAAAATTTGTAATCAATATGGTCCAAGTAATTCCATCCTTTACCCATGGGTTATAAACATCAAGGAGTGGGTTTGCACTATGAACCAACAAGTGGGTTAAGAACATGCCAAGGGAAACTATGGAGTTCACACTTGGGGTTCTCTCGCTCCTCAACCCATATTTACACTAGCAGGAATCTCTATCCCATAGGGGAGCCATATGCTAGGGGTACATATTTAACATACGAAGAAGACTAACAAAAATAATTACTTCACATTTTGAACATTTAGTAGACACACATCTTCACATATCATGTTTACTATTTCACAATTAACTAGCTTACACAAAGGGTACACACAAGGGATCGTACTTGATGTAGTGCCCCTCCATTTATGCTTATGTTTTCTGCTGTTATGTTTTCACACTGTTAGACTATGGTACTTTGTTTGGATATTTTGATCGCTGGTTTTGAGCGACAGTGGATTTACTTTGTGACATGATGATACATTGTACTGCGATATTTGATTTTTGATATGCTATGATATAGCGTAGATGTTTTACTTCAGATGATTATTGCTATGTACATGTTTATGATGGACTAACTGTTATTTAATTCGTCAGTCTGATGTGACGTGTATTGGTGTGGAGAACGGAATCGCATCACTCGCTTGCGAGTGCCCTGTGATGTCCGTGATTTTCTCCGCACGGTGTGCTTGTATAATGGTTTATATATATATGCATGTTATTGCTTGGTTGCAGGATTGCAGGTACATGACACCGACTCCACCTGGTTACTTAGGTCTGAGCGTGTCAAGACTCAACGGATATGTTGATTGGGAGGTAGTAGTTTGGTTCATCCTAGTCTAGTCTATAGCCTGGTCATAGTACATCGTTTATTTTTTTGTTCAGAGTCATAGGTTGCTTTGTACCTTTCTGTTTGGTTTAATTGCTTGAAAGGAAAAATGTCAAATTTAATAATAGTTTATTATGTTTTAAATTATTGTTATTTAAATTAATTTTTAAATGTTAAAGAAATTAATTAGTTTGTTTGGTTAAATAATTTGATCTTAAAAGGTTAAATTATTTAATTAAATACATTGATTAATTAAATTAAAGTTATTTTTAAATGTGTGTAAATAAATTTAAATAAAATTTGAAATTTAAATATTATATGTGGAAATGGCATTTGAATTTGTAAATTAATTTTATATTTGAAAATTGGAAAATTAAATGAATTAAAATGCATGCAATTTTTGAAAGAAAGGATTTTACGGAGAAGTGGTTGAAGATATTTTTCTTCTTCTCGACAAGTGTGGCAGTTGCATTGATTGTTTATGGTTAAGGTTGTTCACGGATATTATCTGGGATTTGGGAAAATACAGGGGGTTATCAAATTTTCTTCACGGGAAATTGAAAGAGGATTTTGCTGTTAAAATCATTTTTTTTAAAAGAATTTTGTGATTACCTCTGTTCTGTTGTATTTTTGTGGAAGATCCCTTTGTTGGGAAGATCTTTGTGGTTGGGTTTAGATTTCTTTTGGATTGATGTTTTGAGGAGTATTCAAGGATTGCATTCTACAGGGAGAAGATTCTCTCCAACAACTAGATTTTCACAAACACAGGAAACATGTATTTTTCTTGTAATTTCAGTTTCTTTGTTTTTGAAAAGAAATTTGTTTGTTAAATCCCATCTTCTTGGCAATTGCTTGTAGAAAATCTTTCTGTTGATATTTGATATTTGTCTGCAAGAATTTTCAAGAACGTAGTTAAAAAAAAGAAGGAATTCAAAACAAATTTAAAATGGAACCTCTGTGAAAATTTTAGAAAAGAAAATTGGGGATTTAATTTTGAGTGAAATGTTTATTGTTTTAAAATTTAAATCCCAAAATTGAGTATTTCTGTGAATATGATTAAATCTGTGTGAAGAACATTTCATTTACAAATACCCAGTTGAACAAATAGATTTGTTTTATGAGAATGTATAATATTTGTTTAATGTATTGTATAATATACAGTCTGTACATGAGTTTTTTTTATTTCAAATAAATTTTTATTTACACAGTGATTTATTTTGTAAAATCGCCGTACGAGCGACTTTGGGGTTTGAAAATTCGTTATTTATTTTCATTTAAAAGTGATTAAATTTCGCATGGTTTTTAATGGGTAATTTTTTTTAAAACAAATGAATTCCAAAAACTTTAATCGGATTTTATTTATTTGGGAAGGGCTGGGGAAAAACCCCAACCCCGCCGCTCCCACAGTGGGGGCGCAGCCGCTGTGTGGCAGCGCCCACCATGACCCTGTGGGGAGCGGCTGCCGAAAGGCAGCACCCTCCACAGAACCGTGGAGGAAACGCTGCCCCACAGGCACTGCGTCCTCCACTGTGGAGGATGTATGCGGCCATGGGAAATGTTTTCATAAAACTCTGTTTAATTTGCTTTTAACAGAAATTTCGAATGGACTTTATTCGATTTCGAATTTGTCAAACAAATACTAATTATATATAAATATATATATATATATATAGTATATGTTGTATAAATTATATATTATTTATAATATATAATATATATAATATATAATATATATAATATATATATATATATATTATTTTTATTTTTATTTGTTGGTTTTGGAAAATTAGTATTGGTAAAAGTTATTTTTTTTAATTAACTAGATTTGGAGGAAATATAATATTTAAGTGAATAGGGAAAGGATAGTGAACTGATTCATTGTAAAAGGAAGTTGAATTTTTATTAATAAGCATGATCGCGAAAATTGAAATAGAATAACTAGTTCTACTTTATTATTGCAAATTGAATCTTATTTATTTTGAGTAGTTGCTTAAGATGAATGATTGCAATAAATGGATTTAGGAAATCCAAAAGATAGATTGTTTATTTGTCTGTAGTGATTTGTGAAGATATGTTTACCCCTATTACGTCAGTTGTAAAAGATTGGGATAACTGCGATAGTAAGACTTCCAGAACAAACTGTATAGGAAGGGTGATGTTGTTGTTCATGTCTGTATATTTCTTGAGTTGACTAGGGTTGTGCATGTGTTAGATTATGGTGTAATGATACCTGATTTATGAATAAAAGTTTAAATGGTCGTTGTGTGTCATTTGTTGTTATGTGATTGTATTTTGTGCAATCTGTCTACCCTAGTTAGAAAACTTAGATTCCTTTGTTATGTTTAGGGGAGTGGCTCTATGTAAGGGCCGACACACAAAGTGGTGTCAGGGTAACTTACAAAGAGTTAGTAAGTCAGTGATAACTAAATAACACAGTAGTTAGATTAAAACTCTTAACAAGATGATTATGCCTCGCTTATGACTCTTGAGCTATTTCAGTCTTGAGTATAAGTTGAGAAGGCCTGGAATGGCAAATCGGTGTCTTGTTTCTTCAAAAGACATTCGATTCCGTAATGATTTGCAATGGGGCCGGGTTTCGTAAGAGGTTACCAGGGTAACCCAAGTTGGGGGCCGGAACCTAGGAAGAAACACCAGGGTAACCTTTACAATATTGTGATGACACTCCACCTAAAATAACAGTTAACATTGTGTATTTAGTACATTCAATTGTCTTAAATCTGGAAGCAATGTAACCATCATTTAGTTATGTACTTGTGTCTAAGGTTAGTAGATTATGTCTAGGTAACCATATTACTATCTCCTAGCACGGGGGGTGGACCTACGGGTACCACATGGTTGGGTGGAACGTGCACCTTACTCCGTTGGGTCCCTAGTTTATGATCATGGCAACGAGAGCTTCATGGATGGAGAGCTCGTACTTGGAAACAGATGTACTTTCTTTATTGCATTATTGTAAAACTTGAATTGTAAAACATCCCTCAATTGTTATGAGGTGAACATTGTAAAATGTAATTATTATTGAACTACCTCATCAGATGGATGAGTATTGTATTATTTTATCAAATGTAATGTAAGGAAACGTATTTGTACTTTATATTATCTTGAATGGAAATTAAATGTTATGCAATGTTTATCTTTAATGTTTATGTTAATTAATTATAAGCAATGCGAAATACTAAAGTCGTCTATGGAAACTCAAGTAGTGTAACGTCGCGTAACTTAATGAATGTATGCAACTAATTAACTTAATAATTATACTTTTAAAAAAAAAATTATTTCACCTTTATAACACAATTGCAACATTCCTTAGGTTATTATGACGGGGCATTACACTTGACATCCCTCACCCTTATCCCAGGTCAGATAGCATGTATCTCATACTTGGGGTACAACACATTTACTGGTTTCACATGACATAACACAATACACTTTACGATATTCACCATATTATATCTCGTACTTGGGGTACAACACATTTACTGGTTTCACATGACATAACACAATACACTATATGATATTCACCATATTATAGAACAAAGACAATGCACTTAAATGCATCATGTTTTCTTTAAACATTATTCACTTTGGTTCTCACCTTTAGAAATATTAACTCAATTTGCATAAGCACAAGAAATCACTAAAAGATGTGCAATTGTAACTTAATAGTATATGGTTTACCGCATTTCCCATCTTACTAAGTGTTTGAAATCACATAAAACCAAGATTGGTTTTCTATATTTACCCATATCATTCTTCTTCTTTTCTTCAACTATGTTTGTTATATTCACAATATATTAAAATGGGTAATTCTGCTATATTTTTCACAACATACTAAATAATTTTTCCTACTTAATAACGAAAGGTAGTCAATAGTTTTTGTTTGAATTTTGCAATATGGAAAAATAAAGCACATTCAAAGCATAAAACACATGATAATTCATTGAATAGAAATCCTCATACCTCATTAATATCTTTTTACAATTCTTTCTTTTCACTAACTAAGGTTGAACTATTCAATCACATGTTATAATCATCATTTTACAACCATACTTATAAGATTCAAGGACATGCAAAAAGTAAAAAATCCTACCTCTATATCTTCTCTATTGCATCTCACATATATATGTTTTTTCTCTTAAAGGTTCTAGCCAAAACACAATATTAGTTGCTTTTAATTCCTTTCTATTTACTTTGGTGCTCCTATCTATAATTTTAATTCCACAATCACTTAATTTACCTAAAATCGCACACAGTTCATTATTTAATAAAGCAATGGTTTATTCAATTCTAAAGTCATCCACATTCTTTAAGAACAACACCTTCTTTCATAGGTTATTAATTTATAGCTAACATGTATCCTTTCTTATTTTTTTCTCTAACAAGTTATTTAGTTCATAACAATGTACAATGAAAGTAGAAATAACATGTCCTAAATAACATTTTAACTCCACACCCATATTTTGACAAGGTTCTTACATTTTAGTTATTGACAAGGGAATTATTTAAACACTACACTAGCTAAATTACAACAATCATAACTTAGTTATAACCTCCTACACATCTTCTCCTCCCAACAATAGTTAGGGTTACCATGTGTTTCATTATTTCTAGTTGTATCCCAAGTAGGAATCTACTAACACATCTAAGAGTTTGATTGGATAGATGAGAATTTAATTAAGAGAAAAATGTTGACATTCTTAAACACATAGAAAGGCCCACACTTTGGGTGCGTTCAATAAGTGGTTTACTCCTTCAAGATTAATAATGTTTGAGAATAATTAAATTCTAGACTAGATCTAATCAAGAACATGATAACTTTTCTCTTAACAAATTTTGGACATCATTTGACTTATAAATTGCTCAAGATTAATAGCTTTAAGTATTTACTCTTAACTATGTTCTTCCAAATTTTCAAAATTTCAATTGTTTAAGAAAACACTTTACTATTTCTTTATTACTAAGTTGTAAACTTTTTTTTATTACCCCTTGGATTCTACTCTTTCACTTACTTATTGATTAAGATTAATAATGATATAACTTAGGTTGGATTAGGTGTGTAATATTCAACTATGTTCCCACTTGAGGGTTTTATTAGTCTAGAGTACCCTTAAATCCTATTCAAATGCTTGTTGCCTAACCTTGATTTATATTGGGTCAGGTGTTTATTTCTTTCTTGATATTTCCCATGTAGAGAAAAAAAGTATATTAATCACAAATGTAAGTGATAGATCACTACAAGGAGTCTTATGTTACATGGTTACCATTACTTAGTCCTAGTTATGTTTTAAGCAACTCCATAGTCTTATTGTTTTAGCGATGGTCCTATGTGGAGAGAGGTTAGAAAGGTCCAAAACTCAATATTTACATGGGGCATCATATTAGCATTTCTAACTCAATGCTAAGATTAGTAGGGAAGAATATTCACATATGAGGATGTCAATTAACCAATATTTCGAAGGTGGCTCCCTCATTCCCAACAAGGCTCCAAAAGAGAGGGTAGGATGAATGCATTACACAGGTGTATAATAAGGGTTTCTAATGATTTAGAGTTGGTCAAGCATAATATTTAATCATATTATTGAAAAAAAAAGGCATCAACTTAAACAAAAGCATGATTCCCACAAGTTATTTTTATTTCATAAGCTGACATTTACCTTTTTATAAGGCCCTAAATTATAAAAGGATACGGGGGTGATATTGAATAGTTTAGCATTCCTTAAAGGTGTTATGCTGCAATTTTCCAAATCACCATGTTTAATCTATCACATGAATCTCGTGATTAAAGCACCTTCTTAAAGAATCCTAGTAGGGTCAATTTGATCCTTTCCACCAATTTTGTAAACTAGATTAGTACAAATTAGTTTTGCTCCCAATCCTTCATTAATATTGCTTTCAAAAGTTTATCTAACTATCATGAAGTGTCTCATACATCTTCATCAATCGCACAATTACTGCCTGAATAGCTCCTAGAGTCCCTAGAGTAGCAACCTGAGGCTCTGATACCAAGTGTCATGCCCATAATTTTATGCTAGAAAAACCCAACAATTTTTTTTTGAATATAATAATCAAGCTAATTAGCACTCTAAGAGTTTGAGGTACAACATTTAACATGATGTGAGAAGAGAACATTCATGAAGTCACCTATTACTTCATACCAAAGTTAGGAATGAGCATAGCCGGGTACGTGAAGCCTCTCGCGCATGTCCTAAAGCAAATCATGTAATGGACGAGTGAAGCAAAGATTATACATGTCAATATCATAAACATCAATGACTCTATGTCAATATCAATTATTCATGATTTTTAACCTGATTGACAAGCATGTTGACATCTACTTCACTTTCTATGCCTTACAAGGATTCGTACTATTCCTATTGTTTTCAACATTATTATTCATTCTCAAGGCAAAAGAAAATGCTACTAGGAAAACATGGAAGGTGAAAATCAAAACAAGGATGGTTATTGAGGTAGGGTTAATATAAATCCAAATAGTTATATAAATTCCTACCTCTAGATACACTAAAAAACATTATCCACAATGGCAACTACTAAGATTTAGTAGTAATGACACTCTTATTAATAACGATTGCAAATTTTCCTTTAATTAAATGTACTAACATTTATCAATATTAACTCCCCTCAATTTTAAAATATTATAATAGCAATTTAACTTTATGAATATATCATTAAGTCGATGATCTAATTTTATACGTTAGAGCATTATTTTCAATCGTAACAAGTTAATAATACACATATTTAATGATAGACTATGTAAATACAAGAGTTTATACAAGATTTTATTTAAACACATGGGTACAATCTTTCTCTAAAGATGAATACAACATTTGAAATGAGTATCATACCAATGATAAAATATTTCTCCATTACATTCTTATTCTTCTCTTTTCTATGGTTTTTTTTTTAATACAGAGGATATATCTAATTCATATGCTCTCCTAGCATGCAACAAAACTCTCATAACCAAATGAATCCAATGCAATGACACTGGGTGCTCCCAACTTCAAGAATATAAATAAGATGTTTTCAAGAGGCATGCCAATATCAACAACTTGCTCTTTTCATTCTCTATCTTGTTACAACAAAACTCTAGTTTTTCCATATTAGAAACAAATTTGAAGAAATACAATGAAGGACACACAATTGATTAAGGCTTGGTCTCCACTGTACCGTAATGGCATCATGGAGCCTCGTGGGCTTTAGCCATACCCTTGAGCAAGGAATTATTCTAGCTCCATGATGATAAATGGAGTCTTTTCTCATTATTACTAGGGATAAACGAGCATAGCACAATTTTCATGCATCTAGGTTTTTGAATTTCTATTTTCAACCATGATCCATGCACTATGTCACCTGATTACAACCAATACACAAGGGTAAATGAGAATAGGAAGAACTTATCTCTTTTCTTTTTGATGAAGGGATTAAACTCCTTTATCCATCTTTCCTCTTCAAGCAATGTCATCTTGATCTCTATCTTCCCAAAGAGGTGGACTCCTCTCTTCTTCTCATTCTTTATACCATCTCTACTAAAGTTCTCCAAGAGAAGTGGGTAACATCCCATTCCTTCTTCCTATCCAAAATATATAGGAGTTTCAACTTGTAACCTTTGGGTGGGGAGGTGAGAAGTGCACCTACTTCCATCAATGAGAGTCTTTTCCTTATTAAGAAGAAAACATGCACTTGGACAACCCCTCCATCTTTTCATCTCATCCTCCCTCAAAATTCGTCACTCTCCATTATGAAGACTTTTCAGGGGTTAAATCATGTCCTTGGGGCACTATTATATGCCCACTTGACCCCTACCACTATGTTATAGACCCTAGAAGGTTTCTTTTTGCATCCCAACCAAGGAAATTGACCAACAACCCTCTTTAAAGACCTACTTAAGGATCCATCCGAGTTTTCACACTTGGATAAGGGTTCCTAACCCCTAACCCCACTTACACCCACATAACACATAATCTAATATCCTTTTGAATATCAACCCTTACCACATTAATTTACCAACCTATTAGCTTTATTTATTTCTAAGGACCAAAAATTTTCAAATTCATATCCACAATAAGATACCTTTTGATTTTCTCTCAATGGTTTTCCCTTCTCGTACTGGGACCCTTATTTTCCTACACATTGCCAATGCAATAATAAGAAACAATCTTGTACAACATTAATTTGCAAGCTTAATATCCTAAGATTTATCTATGCAACAATTCCATTTAATAAGGCTGTCAAGACTATCTTACATAATTACGAGGTTGCTTCGGGCCAAAAGGTTAGCTTGCCTAAGAGTGTTATATTATTTTTCAACACTCTGATCCATAGACAGACTAAAATTGCTAGAATTCTGCAATGTCAGATTGGGGAACTATCTGCTTCTTATTTGGGCCTTCCACTATGCTCTAAAGTTCCTGATTCCTTTTGGAGGGGTATGATTGATAAATTCAATTCTAAATTGGTCGGTTAGAAGGGTGCACTTCTGAGCCAAGACAGGAAAGTTTAGCTGATCAAATCTTCGTTTTAGAATCTACCTATTTATGCTCTTAGTCTTTTCCATATGCCTAGGAAAATTTTGGATACTTTGGAAGGAATTCAGAAAATTTTCCTTTGGTCGGGGGTTGAGGATAAGAGAAGAATTCATTTGGTTGCTTGGGATGATGTCTGCAGACCCAAAAAGGTTGGTGGGCTTGGAATCCGTAAAATCAAAGCGTTTAATATTACCCTTCTTGGAAAACATTTGTGGAACCTTATGATGGCTAAGAGTGAATGGGAAAAAATTGCTTGGAGAAAATACTTACATGGTGTTGATGGTATAAGGGGGTTCTTATCTCAAGATTTAATTCCTCTGTTTGGCTCTGCTCTTTGGAATTGTATGGTTAAGGCCCGTAGGCTTGTGGCCAAGGGTCTCTATTGGCATTTGGGGGATGGTAGAAATATTTTGTTGTGGGATGATAGCTGGTTTGGCAACATGCCTCTCAAAGATGAGCCCTGGGCTCAACCTTTCATGGATCAATGTGTGTGGTGGTTTAGCAGATTTGTTGTTGACTATATCAAGGAAGGCTGTTGGAAGAAGTTGCATGAGGTGGACCCTAGTTTGGAGGTTCTTTTTAAGGCTATATCTTTGATTCATATTCCTTCTTCCCCCTCTCCAGATAAATTTGTTTGGAAGCCTTCCTCTAATGGTAACTTCTTTGTTGCTTCGACTTTTCATTCTAATGAATCCTTTGTTGGTCCTACTCCTTTTTGGGCTTCTGTTTGGTCCTCTAGATTGATTCCTAAGGTTATTGTTTTCTTCTAGATTTTTTGCCAGAATAAAATATTAACTACTGATAACTTGATCAAAAGTGGTTTTGTGATGCCTAATAGGTGCTTTCTATGTGAAGAGGAAGTCAAAACTGTTGTCATTTTCTGATTGGTTGCAGATATGTTAGATTAGTGTGGGCCCATGTGCTCTCTCTCTGGAACTTAAGTTGGGTGTTTCCTGGTTCTATCAAAGAGTTGTGGTCTCAATGGGTTGGACCTATGTCCAATCCTTCTCTTCAGATTTTGTGGTCTCTTTCTCTTCCTCACATTGTTTGGGGTGTATGGCTTGAGAAAAATAACAATTTTTTTAGGAATTTGGCCCTCCCTGCTATCCCTATGGCTTACAAAATATGTGCTGCTATTAAAGAAAATTTTCTTGTTGGGATCACTTTTCATAATGAGTCAAAGATTAATCTCATCCCCTATGATATCTTTGTTACTCAAAGGTGGAAGTTGCCTTGTGATATTTCCCTCCCAGTGACTAAAGGGAAAATCTCTAGAGGATGTGGTTTGCAAAGCTCCTCCGGATGGCTTGGTGAAGGTTATTTTTGATGGAGCTGCTAAAGGGAATCCAAGACCTGCAGGTTGTGGGGGAGTGATCAAAAACTCTAATGGTAGGCTAGTCTCTACTATGGCACTCCCTTTGGGAATCCAGAAAAACCACTATGCGGAAGTGACTGCAACCTATCATGGTCTCAAGTTAGCTCAAATCAAAGGATATAGGAAAGTTTGGTTGGAGGGGGATTCTTTGAATATCATTAATAATTTGAAAAATTATGTTTCCCCCTCTTGGACTATTGAGTCTTTGATAAGGGATTCCATTGATATTTTGAAATCTTTTGATGAATGCTACATCTCGCACATTTTGAGAGAGGGGAATGGTCTAGTGGACATATTCACTAATATTGGTGTTAGAGAGGTTAGGGAATGGGGTTTGAATGATCCCCTAATTATAGAAGCTATTGTAACTATTAACTATAATGGCCGATTTTAATTTGGTTAAGCTTTCATTATGATTGGTGGCATGCATGTCTTTCTTCACGTGGTCGTTTATAATGGGAAAGGATGGTAAGCCAGATTTGAATCAAGTGAATGGTACAAGGGCTGGGTGTCGTAGGGAACATAACTAATGTTCATTAATCTCCTCTATTTCATTTTCATTCTCACACGGATTCTGGGTTTCCTTAGCATTGTCTTCCAGAGTTTTCTTTGCACTGTGTATAGAGCCCTCAAGCTGTTACCTTCTATTAATTATGTCGATATGGGTGGAGATAGAAATCACGCTGAACCTTTCTCGTGTGAAGCTACAAAGAAGAAGAAGGAAGTGTGGTAGGTTTCAAAGAAAGGAGGGTTAAATCCCTATATGGAAAAATTACATGGCAATAATCCTCAGGTTACAGTGCTATTTGCTAAAGGATGGAATGATAGGGTGCTGAAGCTATATGGTACTGAGTTTGATGTCAATGAAGAATTTATAGCTAATATTACTAGTCTGGCTATGGATGGTATGAAATTTTTTAGAGATAAAAAGGAGTTGCATACCACAATGCAACTCTTCTTCAAGGGAGACAAAGCTAAGGATTTGAGGACTGCAAGGAGTGGAGGCTACTAGAGAAGCTCTCTTAAGGCTTTGTGGGGAGACGTTGTAGAAGAGTTAATGTGCTTTATAACCTTGGAAGGTCGCTTTTCAGTGGTTAATGCATACTACTTCATCTTGCTCAATCACTTCTGACATAAGAAAAGGATTTCCTTTCTGTATTATCTCCTGATGTCTCTGGATTCGGGGCTTAAGGATCATAAGAAAAACCCTAAAAATCTCATTTTTCATGTGGGGTTAATCCTCCTTATCTCTGATTATGCGAAGACCTTTGAGGTGGCTAAGCTAATTGTTACCCCGAAGGGTAAACAACCTAAGCTTGCAGAGGAGTATGAGACTGCTTCTGAAGAGGAACTAGATAGCAAAAAAGCAAAGAAAAGGAAATTGATTTTGGAAAAAGAGCTGGATTCAGAGGGGGATGTGGACTTTTTTCCTGATTCACTTGCTTCTATGGAGGTGGGTCCCCAATCCCCTGCTATGGGAAAGGTGAAAAAAGGGGAGTCGTGTGCTAGCAAGGGTTATGTGACTTGTAGTGATGAGGAGGCTGTTGATTTTTCGTGTAACTGTGTGAAGGAGAAGGTTGAATTGTATGGCGAGGCTTCCTCATTGCCCCCTGTAACCAAGTAGAAGAAGGAGACAGAGGAGGGAAGCAAGAAGAAAAGGGTTTTGAGGACGGTGAGTCAAATATTGGAGAGGGGTTCTCCTCTCACTATTGCGGGTGGCCTCTTTGATGATGATTCCCTGAGAGTTAAGCTAGATGTGCAAGAGAAAGGTAAGTCTAGGGTTGCTGATGTTGCTGTGGAAACCCGGGATGTGGAATTGGAAAGGCTAAAGAAGAGAAAGGCTGTGGCGGAGGAGATTGTGAGCTCCATCCGAAAAATCAAGACTCTGATTATTGCTGGCAAAGGTAAGGAAATCTCTGTTGATAAGGAAAAGGGTAGTTCCTCTGAGAAGGAAGATGCTTTGGGGAAGGGGGCTTTTAATATTGATATAGAAGAGATGTCTAATGTGCTGGGAACTACTCGTGAGAGTTCCATTATTTTGTTTAAACTATTTAAGTGGTTTTTTCATGAACTCAATAAAACTAATGTCAAAGTAAGGGGTGTGGTGAGTAAGGCTAAGGAGACCTTTTTCCAAAACCAGATAGATGAATTGTTTGATTCCTTAAACACTATGGTAGATACTATGGCAGAGGAAACTTTTAAAATGAAACCAAATCTTGAAGGTAGAATCCTCACCCTTGAGGATAAAATGGAGAAAATTTGAAATACTGTGATGAGAGGTGGGGAGGCTTCTAAATCTGTTGGTAAATTGGATTCTACTGGTGTGATCTCTCCTGTGGTTAGTGCCAATAAGTGTAAAGATAGTGCTCATGTTGAAGAGATTGGTGCTGCTGGTAAGCTGATGGGGGAGGAGGATGCTACTGGTAAGGGTGGGGAGAAAGATATTGTTTTGATTACCAAGGTAAATACAGATGGTCCTAGTGCTAGGACAAGGAACAAGACTAAAGCTCAGGTTGGGGCCTCTGGTAAAGAAATTTTTGATGTTTTGGATGATGCTCAGAAGGCTGCAGCAAGTGACGTGGAGGTGGTGGATATTCTAAATAACATGTAGTGTTGCTTGTTGGGGTCCTCCTTTTTGGCTAACTTTTTGTTGTTGGTTCACTGTTGTTGGGATGTTTTTTGTGTAAAGTTGTTTTCTTAAGTTTCAACTAATTTCTAATGTAAAGGGTTTCGGGTCCCTTCAAAACCTGTATTTTACCTCTAATAAAAAACAATTCCATTTAAAATTTCAATTCATATTCCATAATTTATGAGTGCCTAACACCTTCATGAAAGTGACAATTAAATAAAATGTTAGAATGAAATGCAAGAATATTGTTACACAATCACACTATTTATCATCTATAATACATCTTATCATCTATTTAGGGAAACATGAAACAAATTAGGGTTTTACTAATCACATGTGAGGTGGAGTCTTACATAACATTTCTTCTTTTCCCTATGCATCTATACAGTGGATATATGCTATAACTTAACCTCTCTAGGTGTTCCTTGTAATGATACCCAGTTACCTAGATCATCTAAGCATTCAATTATTTTAGCATGACAATCTACCTTGGCCCTAAGTTTCCATAACAAATTCATCCCTAAGATGACATCATAAGAACCTAAGGGAGCTACGTACAAATTTACTTTTGTTGAGAAACTTGGAAGTTCAACTCTTGCTTCAAATAGACATTGACTTACTTCAACTATTGTCTGGTTTGCATATTCTACAACCCGACTTTTTCATGTAGCCAACTTTTCTAGACATTTGAATTGCTACTCCAGGAGAAATGAATTTTTTTGTTGCACCAATATCTATTAAAATTGAAATGGGATTTCTAGACAAAGTACCTAAAACTTCTACTGGAGTAATCTGGTACTCCGCCTGTCGATTATCCACAACAACATGAATCCTTTGTTAGAACACAACTCTTTGAGGTGGAAGAGAGTTATCATATGATTACAAGTGTCCCAGATGGATTTCTTGGAAAAATACTCACATAGTGATGCCCACCACATGCAAAACATCCCTTCACTGGTTCCCTCCTTTTCTTAGGTCTTCCAAAATTTCTTTCATTTCTACCAATATTGCTTTTAAAGTTGTTGAAATTGTTGTTTAGTTTCCTCTTCGATCTCTCCTTGGTTCACTCCAATTATTTTGGGGTACCTTGTCCCCTTTGTTTTGAAATTTTTTCCCTTCACTAGGATTCCTTGCAGCTTGATTTGTTTGTGTCCAAATGAGCTTCTTTCTCTTTCTCTCCAGGTAGTTTGAGATAGACTTAAGCCTTTGTTCTTGCTTAATTTCCTTCTCATACACCAAATCCATGGTAGCTAGACCATGTACATCTACCTCACCACCAATTTGCACATTTAGACCCACAATAAACTTCCTTTTATGAAATCGCTCGTCCTTCTAGTACATAGGTACGTACTTTAGGACTTGAGTGAACTTCTCCCAATACTCATTCACTGAGGAGTCACTCTGCCTCAAGTTTTGGAAGTCAATGAGCTTTTGGTCATAGAAGAGTTGGGGCAACCATCGGTTTTGGAAAATCTTCACAAAATCACTCCATGTGAGACTTAAAGAACTAAGCCCAAGCTCCATTTTATTACTCATCCACCAATTGAATGCTTCACCAGCCAACTCAAATGCTCCCCATACAACTTTAGTGACCTTAGAATAATTTATGATTTTGAAATACTTCATCTCCGTAATCCATGATTTTTCCATATCTCCAATAGTACTACCTTCAAATTTTGGTGGTGTGGTCTTCCTCATGTCATGTGATAACTCACTTTCCAAACAATTCCTTTTGGTTCCCTTAGAATATGATTGTGACCTATCACTCTCTTGATCACTAGACTGAGTTGGATTGTGGGAGTTCTCCCCTTCTTCCTTGTTGTGGGGAACTTCTTCCTCATTATTTGGGACTTCTCACTCCTCTCTTTCCTTTCCCCTAACTTCTTGTTCAAGGTTTCCTATTCTTCTTATAGTTTCATCCATGATAGCCAGAATGCGTTTCAACTTAGCTTTGACATTCTCAATGCCTTGACCTACTTCTTGACTTTTCCCAAAGTTAATTCTTGTCCTAATCATTTTTTCAAGAATAGTTATACTTGAAGGTTTCAATTTAATTAGATAGACGAAGGTTTTCTCAATGCTAACAATATTCCAAAAGATCCATCATTCACATAAGAAATTCTATTTAAAGAACTCATTCATAAATTTTTCCAAAACAAGATTTTTATTATAATAAAAAAGGATTTCAATTTCCTTGAGTTTACATAGAGTGACTATTTAGATATTTTAAGGGAGAATATCCCTCTGATTCACTTTCTGATACATAAGTTCATGGGGTATAACCCTCATATTTTTTCTCATATACATCATTAAAAGGATAGAAACATAGTTTCAAGGTACATAACCCTCTGATTTGCCACTTGTGGCTATTACAATAACTTCCACTAAGGGAAGAACTTGAGGATCCCTAAATATCATGACTGGACTAGCACTACATTATGAGGGCATATCCCTAGAAAGTGACAAAGTTCTACTTGGCCAAGGATACAAAAGTTAATAAGTTGAAGTTGGTAGCCTCTTTCATCCTTTTCTTCTCTTGATTGATTTATGAAAGGGAATGAATGAAAGTATCAGTATCGCTCAACCAAATGGCTTTGTCATAATTAGTTCCCTCAATGCTCCAGACAAGGGCTTCTCTTTCCTTCTTGGCCTGTAGGTAGAGCTCATTTTCAATTATTGACTTTCTCGCAGTCATCTTGAGATGCACCATCTTGGCACAAGAATTTCCAAACATTAGACTCATATAATGTTGGATTGGAAACATAGCGAGAACATACGTTCTAGAGCTGAACCTGGTAGCCTGATACCATGTGTAACATGCCCACTATTCTACCTAGTAATTTTACTAAGTTTTACCCACATGTAAATTGTCTATGCATCTAATGTAATAAGCAATTTTCTATTCAATAATAAATGCATCATTTGAAGCATAACTTTATCCAAACTTTTCCATTACATAATCAAAGAATCATTCCAATAATATAAGTATGATTTAACTTTACATAATTATATTCAAGATAATATTTCACTTTATAATTTCCATATAGATGGATATATGATTACATACATTTCTTCAACAAGCTTACAAGAACTAGAAATACAAATGGTCTAGAATTCCCTTTTCCCAAATCTTGGCCATCAACTACATGAGGAGAAGCATCACTCAAGCACTTTTCTGCCAACCATGGACTTATTGTGGTCCCTCGCACATCTACCAAACTTGGTAAGATGGCCCTCCCTTCAATGAAGAGATTGGTTTGGTAACCTCATCCTTCAAATAGCCTTTTCTAAGCATAGTGATGCGTCCTACATATCTAGAGCTACCATAATGTCTACTACCTCATATATGATTACCTCAACCTAGAATGTAAATAGGATCACATGGTGAACCGACATCGTAGACAGTTGCTGGTCAAAGATTCATCACCCAGTAACTTCGAGTGAGGTCATCTATTCGCCACATTTAATTGCTCGATTTATTTTGACTATTAATATTCTATTCTAAGGTTATCTACTTTCTCGTGGATTATCCTAACCCCAAGAATAACCTTCCCATTAACTTATCTAAATGACTTTGCTATAAGAATCACAATACAACTCTATCTTATGCTACACACCTAGAGTATTGTCATACTATGTATAGTATAAATAGTATACAATCATATAAAACCCATTATAGTATAAATAACTATATACGTATAAACCCAAAATAAAGGTTTCCCAATACAAGAAATAATCAACTACATTCAAAATACATGCAAGCATCAAAACCATCATAAAATACAATCTTTCCAACATGGCAACATAATAAGAATCTTTCCAACATAATAACAAAGGAGTAGAAATCAACATGCTTGTTTAAAGCTCCAACTGAATAATCTCCCTCTTAGCTTAATGGCTCAAGATCACTTGCAACTTCCACTACGAACAACCCAAATTCCTCTACTAGCTTCTCTCTAAATCTCTCAACAAAACCAATGTAAAAAAAAAAACTCTCCTACTCACAACTCTCAACTCACTTAGCACAGAAATTGCAGCAGAGTAACAAAAGGAAATCAGATTGATAAGTGTAATAATTGGTAGAATGAGCACCTCTATTTATACTAAATTGTGAGCAACCAAAGGCTACAAGCAAGTTAATATTTTTGCCACCTTTCTAACTTCATTCAATGACTCACCAAGCTAATTCATAGGTTTACAACACATAACAATGCTAACCATTTAAATGGTCGAGTTGACTTGTTGTAAGGGACAAAAAGACTCATTTACTCAGTCAAATGAGCAACAATCTCACAAAAAAGTTTTCTAATTCAAATCCCTTCACATAATGCTTCCAAATTTACTCTAGACTGAGTCTCAAGGTTATTTCCAGACTCATGCGCATTTTGTAGACTTCTTTTGCTCCCAAACACTTACAAAATGGTGCCACTTTCATAAGTTGGTATCCCTCGTTTATAGCATGGGTAGAATTATTCCTTAATGCTTTAAACTATATTAACTTCTCTTTGAAATGTATGCACAACACTTTGCAAACTCATACGTGCTTTATAAATTTGGTTGACTTGGTCTTCTATTGTTTTATGCATTGGTTTATTTAGTAGGTTGCACCATACATTATCATATGCACCTTTATTCTCTTAAGCACTTCACAATTATTGGCAATAAAAATAGCACTATATATATTGCGCTTTGATGATTATCACTAATGGCTTTCAATCATATATTATATATATAATATATATATATATATATATATATATATATATTTATATCCTCCTTTGATATATACATATATATTAATATATACATATTTTACAAGGGTTTAACAAATATATTAATTATTGATTATCAAACATATATATATATATAAAGATTAATATTATGTATATATATATACATATAAATAATATTATTTCAATATCTTTATAAGACATCCATACTTATAACCATCGATTTACATATATACACAAAATTCATGCATACATACATACATACATACATACATACATACATACATACATACATACATACATACATACATATATATATATATATATATGTCACCTTAGTCCAATTGGTATTCCCATGCATATGGGTAATCCATCCCTAAGCATGCATAGGTATGTCTACCTACGTATACTCATGTATGTATTCACTCACATGTATGAGTTTACCGTAGACACGCATATATATACATATATATACATTTTATGCATATATCTCATCAATTTAATAATAAATACACAAGGATGGACTTCAACTCAACATCAAGAATTCATCACATTCCAAACATTCATAAAAAAAGATTGCAAACCAATATAAATATTTACAATTAAAACTGAAGATCACTTACCCATTACGCGAATTGACTTGACTTAAGTAATACCAACTAGGGCATGAGTGTGTGAATGCTCAGTAAGGCTGAATTAGAGGTTACCAGACCAAGTTTTTCTCCTAAGAGAAACTTCCCCTCTTCCGAAGGTTTGAACCTGTTCCTATATTCAACTTCGTTCACCATAACAGTAGTTAGCCGAATCAATGCATTCATAAACATCACATGCATGCCATATTCATAATATATATTTCATATATTGAATCATAAAGAATTTAATTGAATTAAACATTCATTCATAATATTTCCATCAGGATTCATAAAAACACATTCACATATATTAAAGCAATTTACCAAACTAGGTAATAACACATAGGGTGTAACATTCTCTATGATAAACTCAATTTTCATCCATACGAGACCATAGTGCATCGTAGGGACGTCTACACACCACGTTGTCATCCTTGGCCGATAACTCACCAGCTCATCTAGAAGACCTTTGCAACCTGCTCTTTCAGTTTCTAGAACTCACCATTTTATCCTGTCACCTAAGCATTGATCCTGTCATGTTGAGGGTATCAAATTTCTTCTACATTTTGGTGAACCCAACGTGAACACTAAAAAAAGAGAGGGACAAATCAAAGATTTTCCCTTCTAAAATAAATGAATTTTGGGATGTTTCCCCAAACCCCATTCCATGCCGTCAAAGTAGAAATAATACGTCAGCTTTCAAATGACTTGTTTATACATTATTTATTATTACTTTCAAAATGCATTTACTATATTATTTTATTAGTTCAATTTCTAGTTTTATTCAAAGTGCTAGTGATGTTCCATTCCATGCATGTGATGGTGACTTGGCTTTGCCTATGTCACTTTGTATCTTTGATCCTTCTCATGAAATTCCTCTTGTTTCAGAGAATATTTTATTGCAATAAGATGAAATCATCGATACTTTTCTTAATGTTACTCTACCTTCTCTTCATTCCAATACACTCTCTTTTAGAGACGATGCATTAGTGAATGATGAATCTCCTCTCACATTGGATCCTACAAGGATAGATGTTGAGAATATTTCTTCAAATAATTCTTCTATAAGTCATAATGAATTCATTAATGTAATCACAGTCTTTTCCACTTCTCAAAGGCCTAAAAGATGTATAATTTATGTGACTCTATCTAGTCCTTCTCCTAAAAGGATTTGTTCTATTCATGGGGTTCCTATTGACACTAATACACTAGATCTTTACACGAAATTCATGCAATTCAATGCTCCCTCTTATAGACCGGTAGCCCATAATTATAATATTGGAAGGAATTAGTAGAATCTCAATCCACCTACTTCTTTACCACCTTCTCAACCAAGCCTTCCTCAAGCACCTAGACTTGTAGCTAAGCGACCAAGTGAGAACGATCTTGTCAAGAAAATTCGTGTTATTCTTGCCAAGATCTAGTCATTTTGGGATTTTCTTTAGAATGCTTCAGTTTACTAGGATATGCTTCAAGAAGCCTTGAAAAATATTCTCTTGCCTTCTTCCACTAGGTCGATGGATGTTAATGCATCGATAGATCATATCGTGCAGATTCGTCGAGTATTGCATTCCATTTGCATGAACTCCCACCTTTAGAATTGCAAAATTAGGCCAATCCATTAATGATAGTTTTGTTCATAAATAATATTTATATTAAACGCACTCTCGTTGATACCGATTTGACACTAAATGTTTGTTGTATTGATCTTTTACCTAAAATAAAAATTAATCCAAGCTCTCTTACAATTTCTTCCCTATTCATTTATGGATTCGATAATGCTAGGCAATAAGCTCTAAGTACAATAGCATAATTCTTCTTACTGCTTGGCCATGCCCCATTGGTGTTATTTTATTTTAATCAATTAATAGAAATTGAATCAATGTTTCATTGTAATTCATTTGAGATTCATTCTTATCTGGTGTTATGTAATTATGCATAGAAAAATCGGAGGGGCATAGATTCTTGAGTGAATAAAATAGATATTATCTATAGAGGAACCTAAAAGGAAACAATAATATACATTCATTAGTCATTCTCTATCAGAATGGTTAAAATATTATATGAAGAAATAATCCCTTCCAATTTGAAGACTAAAAGTCTAATCTTGGCGAAGAAATTCAATTGATTGGCCAATTTTTTTTGGGATTTTACATCATCTACCTTTGCACTTGGACCTATTACTTTATCCACCTTGGTACATGTAAGCCAAGTCCTCTATCCTATAATCTTCTTCTCGGTAGATTATGGATTCATGCTATGGGTGCAGTCCCATTTACCTTGCATAAATCCATTAAATTCATTCATAATAATCAAGTAGTCACAATAAAGGCTTATCCTAACTCTCTTTACTATTATCAAAAGGTTGAAGCACATCAACTTCAAGTTGTACTACTTTTAAGAATTTAATTCCTTCTTTATCTTCAAGTCTTGTTACACCACCATTAGTTCCTAATCTCGATGATGGTGCTAACTCACTTTCTTCTCAAGAAAATACATGTCTTGGTGATGATTGGGGATCCTTAAACTTCATCAAATCTTATGTCAGGGAGTACAAAGTATATCTGATCCACTTAGACATCTTGAAAATATCATTCACATCCAATATCAAAGATGATTATTCTTGTGTATCGCGAGATAATGTGAACAATAATTGTAATGTCCTTAAAGTTGATCCTCACCCTTTTGAGGAGTTGCAACATGTTATGGTTTAGTATTTAATATTATTTCTAAGCATGGGTATAAAGGAAATGGTCTTGGGCACATGGAACAAGGAGTTAAGGTCCCTTTGGAATCAACACCTCACTCTTTCGCAAGGGGTTTAGGTTACAAGCATTCTCATTTGTCTCCATCTCCTCCTCAATTGTCTACTATCATTATGTCTTCTTCTTGTGACTAGTAAAACTTCTCTTCACAAGAGAAAGGGTTGCTTCCTGCTCCTCATCCTTTATCTGAGGAAGATCATATTTTGTTGAGGCTTCTCAAAGCCCACTTAATTACCCTTCCTCCTCCTACACATAAGAAGTTTCATGTGCAAGATAAAATCAAACATTATTTTGGTACATATCATCAAGTGTCTGGTCATTAGTGAATGCAAGGCCTTGAAGGACAAAATGCAACAACTTCTTGTCTCTAGTGCCATCGATCCTTTATTTATTGATACACTTATCTTTTCTTCATGTGACAAGTGATGTTGAGGTATAACTCTATCTTGTTCACTCTATCTAATCGACATATTCTCATGAGGTTCTTGCAACTCCCTCCTATTGTGTCACTACCTATTATGTAGCATTCGTAGCTTTGCTTGCTTATTGTCATTCATGGTGGTACACTATTGTGTGCAATCATACTTTATTTGTTGCAGTGACATAGTAGTATCTAGCATGGTTATCCTCGCCTGTACATTAGGGAAAGGACAACTTGTTTTGGGAGGTGTATGTCCCTCTTGAGGATTCCCTCTCTGCTTCTCACTCTTAAAAAACTTTATAATTTAATTCTCTTGCATCTTGGATACTTGTAGTAGCAAAGATTCCTCTTGCTCACAAGCTTATCATGTCTACTATAATCGTGATAGGGGTTCTCCTCCTTGTGGGGTTTGTTTCTATCACTTGCTATTATAATTGTGATAGGGGTTCTCCTCCTTGTAGGGTTTGTTTATATCACTTGTTTATTATAATTGTTGTATGCACCTAAAAATGGTCACATTATAATAAGTTTGGTAATTAATTAAATACAAGTTATTTAGTTAAATATCTAATTCAATCTACATATAAATAAATTTAATTATTTATTTATATTGTTCATTTTCTAATTCTTCTACCTTAATTAAATAAATAATTTTATTTAATTATTTACATCCCCACATTCCTCTTAATTAAATTAAATAATTATGATTATTTATTTTAATTATCATATTATTCTAAGTTTGAATATTTATATTCAAAATGGAATATTCCTCCTCTTCATCTCATAGTTAAATTAAATATTTTAAATATTTAATTTAATTCCTTCTAAATCCATCTCTCTCACATAATTAAATATTGCTTATTTAATTATGCAAATTTCTAATCTCATCTTCGCATATAATTAAGTAAGTTTATTTATTTAATTATGGAATTTCATTTCAACTCATTCTTCAAAATGGCAACCTTCCTTTGGATCTGAATGACAAAAATTGAAGAAGGAAACCTTCTACTTCTCTCACTCGACTTTCGAAAATCCTATACCGTTCATCTTACCAGACTGAATCTCAACCATTGATCTTTGCCAACTAAGCTTTTGCATTCGAAAATCTATAAATCTAACCTTTCACAAGCCATTTGGATCGAATATTCAAACATCCTTATGCTGTCAAAATATTCTATCTTTCATCCATCATTCTCCTTCAAACCTTTACCATATCGTTATGCTGCTGAAGTGAACAACCAACATTCCTCCATTATCAACCTTCGAGATCTTGCATTCTTAATGTATTTATGCATTTACTTTTAAATCTCGTTCTTTAGTAGTCATTTTGTGGAGCTTAGCATACAAATCGGAGAGCTTTGGCAAAAATACTGGAGATAGAGGACAATGGGACGTCTTCAAAGGAGCTGCTGCATTGAGAGTTTGCTTTACTTTGTTTAATCAGTTTTCCTTTGATTTAAAGTTTCATTGGTGTGCTTGAATAGTATTTATTTCATTTTAATACGCACATATTTTCGATCACACATTTTTGGCACCCACCGTGGGGCTTTGCCCCGTTTTTAATATCTACTTGCAGATTTTATTGATTTTTTTGATGCAGATCTGACAGTTTTTGGACAAAACTGCAAGTTTTACCAATTTCTTCATATCTTCTACACAGTGGCTATTTTTTCTACAATATTTTTACAAAGTCTTTGGCATCATCTCAAGAGGCTACAGTAAAAAAATTGAGAGTGTATCATTGTTTTTGTAGAAGTTATCATAATTTTATGTTTTTTCATAAAATTGGTTTTCTGAATGCAAATCGGTGAATTTTTTAGATTTTTTTACATTTTCGGAAAGTTCCTTAAATTCTAATGGGGGTCTGTGTTTTACAGATTTAATTTTAAGGTAAAAAACAATGCGAAAAAATCCGATCTTCATTTTCTGTGTGATTTCCATAAATCCGCGTTTCTGAGAGCAAAACAGAGAATTTTGCTGACTTCTTTACATTTCTGGAAAACTATCAGAAAATTAATAGGGATATCTTCTTTGAGTTTTTATTTTTGAGATCACTAAAATTGTCAAATAATAAAATCTAATTCGGCTATGTTAAAAACATGTATCTGAAATCGCAATTTTCTGATGAGTTTGTTTTTTTTCTTTTGCTGCATTATAATATTATTTTTTTGATCTTGTAGGTGATCATAAGGAGCTCTAGTAGCAGCAATATCACTCACAACAATAATTTGGAAAGCGAGAATAACCAGGTGCACTCATTCCATCCTTAATCTCTTAATCTTGTTTGTCAAACATTTCAATTTGGGGCATAAAATTAATCATTGTTTGCAAACACATTTGGATTTGGGCTCTTAAAACGAATATTGTCTTCAATCACATATTGAAAATCTGGTCTAAAATTCACCACTGTCTTCCATCACATTTTGATTTGGGATTTAAAAAGAACAAGTGTTTGAACTTTTTTACACACATTTCATTTCTAATCTAAGGGAAATTAATCATTGTG
>VDFB02000017.1:423341349-423426662 GCA_007258455.2 Sequoia sempervirens
AACAATTTCTAAGATGGCTTATATGAGTATATGGGATGATTCATTTCAAGAGCTTATCAATAGTGGAAGCAAGGTAGCATTCTAGAAAATTATTTCACGTTAGATTATGGGTTATTTAAAAAATAAAGATTCTTTTGACTGTATGACTTATTTCATGTTGAGCTTGACTCTAAGAGGACCCCCATATTGATTTAGCGTGCTAAAAAGTTGAGGACATGCACGAAGGTGTTCATCATTCAATTTTTCTTTTATTTGTTGGTTTTGTATATTTGGGACACAAATACTCTCAAAATAAATAAAATCTAGCATTGTTTATAGTTGTTGTCACTTAACTGTAGACAAAGGGAAATATGTTCTTGTTAATAGTTTGCACAATGATGAGTTGAACATGTAGACATACAAACACCATGGGAATTCAATTCGAGAACATCAATTGGTTTGGAAAGATTCATGTCTGGACACATCTGCGCTAGTTTCTTCTACATTGGAGACTTATTTTTTGTTCAGGTGGTAGTCGTTGAGCCATACTATCATAATTTCCATCTGAAGGATAATGATAAAAAAAGTGTAGTAATTGCTTCTAGCTAAGACGACAGTAAATAAAGTGTGTCACTCCTACATCTAGCAGGCTAAGATAATAATTGTTTTACAGATTGATTAATAATATAGAGATATTGATTAATAAATTACTATGCCTTTAATAGATATTATTGGTTAATACAGAGGTTACAATTTAAGTTAGTAAAGTTTGTTGCATATTCAGCTAGTTGTTTGCAAGTGGATTTGATAAATCTAAATGCATTGCTACTATCTTCTAGGTTCCTATTTGCTTTAGCACCCTCCCCTTCAATGCAACTACGACATTTAATTCAATGCTACTATCATGATATGAAGATCTCTACAGATTGTCTCTGCCAAGCATATACTATGCAATCAACCATGGTCAATATCTATTTAATGTTGATGTGTTAAATATGGAGCAAACCGCATCAATCTCATCTTTTCGTCCCTTCAATCACTTGTGATGTCCCAGTGAACCATTATGCATAAAGTTAATAGTTGGGATTAAAGTACTTACTTACCCGACTATCTATACTAGTGGATGGTGACTCTCGGTCGAACTTACAGAGAAAACACTAATGCAACGCTTTTGATAGACTATTGGATTATATGTTATGATGATCAAATTACGGTTATTCGTTCCTTGACATATCGACATGGGTATTTAGCAAACATTAAGAGGCGATTCCTATCACCTGCCAAATTGATTGCATTTGAAGATTTGTATTAATATCTATACCGAAGTCAATGTTTCCTGCCATATCTCTGACACAGATGGAGAAAAATGAAAAAGTCACATCCTTCCCTATAGCACGAAGAGGGTATGGTTATTATTACCCATATGGATAATTAATCCCTTTGATTGAAGTGACATTGAATTAAATGTATGACACTCCATCCTGTAAGATATCTTAAATGCCTTGCAGTGGGAGGCGTCTAAAAAATAAAGCTGACCTTTTAATAGTTTTATTATGACAAGGAATATAGTTTATTAGCAGATTAGGTAGTGTGACTAGAGGCAAACTTTAACGCAACACTTATGTAAATTAAAGGGTACAATGCAAGTTACAAGTTCTCCATAAAAGATGAGCATGATTCTACTGACAAGAGGATACACCATCACTTCCTGAATGTTTTCCAATCTCTGGTTAGATGGAGGCATGGGAGAGAGGAATTGCAGGTTGAATAAGGCTACTGGAAAAATTAGGGCGACAATAAGACTTTCATTCCAAAATTTCTTAGGCGCATCCATTCCTTATTTTCTTATCTTTCCTCTACTTATTTCGAGATGGTTTTATACCTCTAATCCTCTAGTTGCACCTGGTAGAGTTTGGAGCAAATTCCAAAAGCTAGAAATAGATCTAAAGTTTCAACTAATACAATCAAAAGCACTTGGTCTACGAAATGCAAAATTCCTCAACCTTTGTTGGCATTTTATTTTATTCTTTTCACGTCTATGGTATGCTGCATTTTCATGTACAAATGAATTAGTTTGATGGTTGGGAAAAGAGAATTAGGATTTTCTTGGCAGTGATGAATCTGACTGAGTTCTCTTTTTTCTTAACAATTTTTACTATGTTGTGCTTTTATTCGTCCTAATTCCTACACAATAGGCGAGCATATAATGAAAAGGAACCTTCTTTTTCTTTTTTAAAAAAATTGTGCTTATATTTTAATATATATACGATTCGTTTTACTTCTGAATAGGAGAGTTAGGCCTTCTCTTTGGGTTGGAATTTTTCCTTTTGTCTTAATATGTATATGTACATTATGGTAGTTTTCATACAATTTCATATGTAAACAAAATGATGATATGTGTATAATATATTCACTATGAACAAAACATATTTTAAGTAGAATTCATGTGGAATATATCCAATATATACGTATATTGTAAAACAAATTTAATGGTAGAAAATTTAGTGGTGGAAAAAAATATTAGAACAAAAAAGAATCTATTTTCTACACCTTTATTTTCCATTCTTCTATTTTCGATGTCTTTTTTTAAATACAAAGGAGGGTATATCTAATTCATATGATGTCCTAACATGCAATAGAACTCTCATAACCAAATGAAATCCAATGCAATGCCACTGGGTGCTCCCAACTTCAAGAATATAAATAAGGTTTTTTCAAGATGCATGCCAATATCAACAACTTTCTCTTTTCATTCTCTATCTTGTTACAACAACACTCTAGTTTTTCCATAGTACAAACAAATTTAAAGAAATACAATGAAGAACACACAACTGATTAAGGCTTAGTCTCCATCGTACCGTAATGGCATCATGGAGCATTGTGGGCTCTAGCCGTACCTCCAAGAAAGGAATTCTTCTAGCTCCATGATGATAAATGGAGTCTTTTCTCATTATTACAAGGGATAAACTAACATAGCTTAATTTTCATGCATCTAGGTTTTTTACTTTCTATTTTCAACCATGATCCATGCACTATGTCACCTAATTACAACCAATACACAAGGGTAAATGAGAATAGGAATAACTTATCTTTTTTCTTTTTGGTGAAGGGATTAAACGCCTTTATCCATATTTCCTCTCAAAGCAATGTCATCTTGATCACTATCTTCCCAAAGAGGTGGACTCCTCTCTTCTTCTCACTCTTTATACCATCTCTACTAAAGTTCTCCAAGAGAAGAAGTGGGTAACACCCCATTCCTTCTTCCTGTCCAAAATATATAGTATTTTCAACTTGCAACCTTTGGGTGGGGAGGTGAGAAGTGCACCTACTTCCATTAATGAGAGTCTTTTCCTTATTAAGAAGAAAACATGCACTTGGACAACCCCTCCATCTTTCCATCTCATCCTCTCCTCAAAACTCGTCACTCTCCTTTATGAAGACTTTTCAGGGGTCAAATCATGTCCTTAGGGCACTATTATATGCCCACTTGACCCCTACCACTATGTTATAGACCCTAGGGGGTTTCTTTTTGCATCCCAACCAAGGAAATTGACCAACAACCCTCTTTAAAGACCTACTTAAGGATCCATCCGAGTTTTCACACTTGGATAAGGGTTCCTAACCCCTAACCTCACTTACACCCACATAACACATAATCTAATATCCTTTTTAATATCAACCCTTACCATGTTAATTTACCAACCTATTAGCTTTATTTATTTCTAAGGTCCAAAATGGTTTGAAAATTCATATCTACAATAAGATACCTTTTGATTTTCTCTCAATGGTTGTCCCTTCTCGTTTTGACACCCTTATTTTCCTGCACATTGCCAATGCAATAATAAGAATCAATCTTATACTTTGCAAGCTTAACATCCTAAGATTTATCTATGCAACAATTCCATTTAAAATTTCAGTTTGTATTCCATAATTTATGAGTGCCTAACACCTTCATGGAAGTGACAATTAAACAAAATGTTAGAATGAAATGCAAGAATATTGTTACACATTCACACTATTTATCATCTACAATACATCTTACCATCTATTTAGGGAAACATGAAACAAATTAGGGTTTTACTAATCACATGTGCGGCGGAGTCTAAAATCCTCCGACCCTTAGCTTAGACTTCCTCCTGGAAGTCATTAAGGTCTGGAACATAGTCTCCATATAGCAAAGCACATAAATCTATTAAACACATTAATAAACTTTCTTTCTTGATGAGACAATCAAAATATTGAACTGTAAGTGCACATTAAAGACATCCCTTCCATGAATCCAATATCTAATTACTTAGAATAAAATTTCTCACCATAGAACATTTATCTGATATATTCACAGTGTAGCAAATGTTAGTAGCCATCCATGTAGTTAACATTTTCGATTAACAATTACACCAACATATATCCAAACACATTAGCATCCTTGGACACCCTTCAAGGTTCTCTTTTGCATCATAAACATCACTCATGATGTTAAAAAAATATTTTCATTCTAATTTCAATTCATGTCTCAAGAATAGTGGTCTCAATTTTATCTGTCACTTTCTTTCTCACATAATAGTCAAGTTCCTTCACATGTCATTTATTTACAAATTTACCCATACATCACAACAATTACACATAGTTCACATCATAAGGCTCAATGGGGTTTACAAGGATGGAGATTCTTGGATACGATAGCCATTAGGAAAAATGGTCTCAAGGCCCTTCTCTAAGGACCCTACCATACATCTCCTAGGTACCTTCCCTTGTTTGTGTAAGGGGGTTAGCCTCCAAGAGAAGGTTACAAAAGAATAATCATAGAACTAGGGGAAGAATGGATTAATGACCGTCCCATACCGGTCCCATTTGTGACCCCTTTCAAATAACTCATAATTCCCAAATGCATCTACTCCCCTATACAACCTATCAGGGACCCCCCTGGATATGGTAGTTTTACAGATGTCACATTACACCACACTTTCCAACAGTTAGCAATCAATAAGAATCCTCAATTGAGAAACATAGAATCATAATCCAACATTTTAATAAATAGAAAAGTATAAATTCAAGAGAAAAACCAAATAAAGATCAGCTGCAGCTACATTCAAACATTTCAGTCTTAATTCAAAAACAAAAATTAAACAAGTCCTCGAGGCAATGGACTACGCCAACCTTCAAATGGCTAAATAGCCCCAGAAAAAAAAATAAAATTTTTAACATTGTTGGCATATAATAAAACAAAACATCAATTAAGAAATTATCAATAAGTCATATATCAACAATAAAAATTTCACATTACGAGCACCATGTGACTTTGGTAAAGCCACCTAAGGGGAGGAGGGGAATGACAGTTCACTAACAACATAAGTATAATATCATGCAATAACTAGTGGTCCTTGACCACATGAATATGATAGCTTGCAATATCATGGTGGACTCTTCCACATAGTATCAATGCCTTGTATTGTTGGAGTATCCAAAATTTGTAATCAATATGGTCCAAGTAATTCCATCCTTTACCCATGGGTTATAAACATCAAGGAGTGGGTTTGCACTATGAACCAACAAGTGGGTTAAGAACATGCCAAGGGAAACTATGGAGTTCACACTTGGGGTTCTCTCGCTCCTCAACCCATATTTACACTAGCAGGAATCTCTATCCCATAGGGGAGCCATATGCTAGGGGTACATATTTAACATACGAAGAAGACTAACAAAAATAATTACTTCACATTTTGAACATTTAGTAGACACACATCTTCACATATCATGTTTACTATTTCACAATTAACTAGCTTACACAAAGGGTACACACAAGGGATCGTACTTGATGTAGTGCCCCTCCATTTATGCTTATGTTTTCTGCTGTTATGTTTTCACACTGTTAGACTATGGTACTTTGTTTGGATATTTTGATCGCTGGTTTTGAGCGACAGTGGATTTACTTTGTGACATGATGATACATTGTACTGCGATATTTGATTTTTGATATGCTATGATATAGCGTAGATGTTTTACTTCAGATGATTATTGCTATGTACATGTTTATGATGGACTAACTGTTATTTAATTCGTCAGTCTGATGTGACGTGTATTGGTGTGGAGAACGGAATCGCATCACTCGCTTGCGAGTGCCCTGTGATGTCCGTGATTTTCTCCGCACGGTGTGCTTGTATAATGGTTTATAAGTATGGCGCATGCTATTGCTTGGTTGCGGTGGATTGTGGTGTACATGACAATCACCCACCGTTACCAGTCCGAAACGTCAAGACTCAACGGATATGTTGATTGGGAGGTAGTGGTAGTTGGTTCAGCCATCCGTAGTCTAGCTCCAGCAGCCCGGCTCATAGTAAAATAACGCTTACTTTTTGTCTAGAGTCACAGGCTGTTTTGTACCTTCTGCTTGGCTTAATTGTTTGAAAGGAAAAAATGTCAAATTTAATAATAGTTTATTATAAGTATGCAAATTAGATAAGTATTTTAAATTAATTTTTAAATGTTAAAGAAATTAATTAGTTTGTTTGGTTAAATAATTTGATCTTAAAAGGTTAAATTATTTAATTAAATACATTGATTAATTAAATTAAAGTTATTTTTAAATGTGTGTAAATAAATTTAAATAAAATTTGAAATTTAAATATTATATGTGGAAATGGCATTTGAATTTGTAAATTAATTTTATATTTGAAAATTGGAAAATTAAATGAATTAAAATGCATGCAATTTTTGAAAGAAAGGATTTTACGGAGAAGTGGTTGAAGATATTTTTCTTCTTCTCGACAAGTGTGGCAGTTGCATTGATTGTTTATGGTTAAGGTTGTTCACGGATATTATCTGGGATTTGGGAAAATACAGGGGGTTATCAAATTTTCTTCACGGGAAATTGAAAGAGGATTTTGCTGTTAAAATCATTTTTTTTAAAAGAATTTTGTGATTACCTCTGTTCTGTTGTATTTTTGTGGAAGATCCCTTTGTTGGGAAGATCTTTGTGGTTGGGTTTAGATTTCTTTTGGATTGATGTTTTGAGGAGTATTCAAGGATTGCATTCTACAGGGAGAAGATTCTCTCCAACAACTAGATTTTCACAAACACAGGAAACATGTATTTTTCTTGTAATTTCAGTTTCTTTGTTTTTGAAAAGAAATTTGTTTGTTAAATCCCATCTTCTTGGCAATTGCTTGTAGAAAATCTTTCTGTTGATATTTGATATTTGTCTGCAAGAATTTTCAAGAACGTAGTTAAAAAAAAGAAGGAATTCAAAACAAATTTAAAATGGAACCTCTGTGAAAATTTTAGAAAAGAAAATTGGGGATTTAATTTTGAGTGAAATGCTTCGGCTTGTTTCAAGTACCTAAAACTCCAAAACAGTATTTCCTCGGTGAATGGTTAATAAATCCCAAAAGAAACATTTCAATGTATAAAATACCCCAGCCGGAACTAAGCCTATTCTTCGGAGTTTCGCTAAACGTACAGTAATATTTTGTTTACTGTATTGTATAACATGTACAAATTGCATATGAGTTTTTTTTATTTCAAATAAATTTTTATTTACACAGTGATTTATTTTGTAAAATCGCCGTACGAGCGACTTTGGGGTTTGAAAATTCGTTATTTATTTTCATTTAAAAGTGATTAAATTTCGCATGGTTTTTAATGGGTAATTTTTTTTAAAACAAATGAATTCCAAAAACTTTAATCGGATTTTATTTATTTGGGAAGGGCTGTAAAACCAACTCCCCATTGCTAGCGCATCACCGTAGGCAAAATACCACCATCCCTCGGTAGAGCCGGGTCACGAAGACTTCCGCAAATCAAGTGGAGGAACGCCGCCCCACAGTGCACTGCTGGCCCCTCCATCGCGGGAGGATGTATATGCCATGGGAATGTTTTCATAAAACTCGCTTTTAATTTGCTTTTTAACAGAAATTCTAAATGGACTTTTATTCGATTGAATTTGTCAAACAAATACTACTTGAGTATATAAATATATATATATATATATAGTATATGTTGTATAAATTATATATTATTTTATAATATATAATATATATAATATATAATATATATAATATATATATATATATTATTTTTATTTGTTGATTTTGGAAAATTAGTATTGGTAAAAGTTAATTTATAATTAACTAGATTTTGAGGAAATATAACATTTAAATGAATAAGAAGAGGATATTGAACTGATTTATTGTAATAGGAAGTTGAATTTTATTAATAAGTGTGATTGTGAAAATTGAAATGAAATAATTAGTTCTACTTTATTATTGCAAATTGAATCTTATTTATTTTGAGTAGTTGCTTAAGATGAATGATTGCAATAAATGGATTTAGGAAATCCAAAAGATAGATTGTTTATTTGTCTGTAATGATTTTTGAAGTTATGTTTACCCCTATTACGTCAGTTGTAAAAGATTGGGATAACTGTGATTGTAAGTCTTCCAGAACGAACTATATAGAAAGGGTGATGTTGTTGTTCATATGTATTTCTTGAGTTGACTAGGGTTGTGCACGTGTTAGAATATGGTGTATTGATACCCGACGGCGAATGGGGCAAAGTTTGCTCCATGCCATGGTGCGGTCATTTGTTGTTATGTGATTGTATTTCGCGCACCTAACGCAACGTACACCTAGTTGTGAAAACTCGTAGATTCCCTTTAGGCGTTTAGGGAGTGGCTCTATGTAAGCGGGCCTGGCTGCACAGCAGGTCGTGGTAACTCACAAAAGAGTTAGTAAGCCCAGCCGGATACTAAATAAATACGTAAAGAGTTAGACAAACCCCACCGCGCCGATTATGCCTCGCTTTATGACTCTTGAGCTATTTCAGCCCTGAGCGCATAAGCTGAGAAGGGGTTCCGGAATGGCAAAATCGGGTGTCTTGTTTCTCTCAAAAAAGACACTGACCCGTGAATGATTTGGTAATGGGGCCGGAGCTTCGTAAGAGGTTTACCGGTGGTAACCTTAAGTTGGGGCTCTAACCTAGGAAGAAAACAACCCTATAATATTGTGATGACACTCCACCTAAAATAACAGTTAACATTGTGTATTTAGTACATTCAATTGTCTTAAAATCTAGAAGCAATGTAACCATTAGTTAGTTGTGTACTTGTGCCTAGGGTTAGTAGATTAGGTCTAGGTAACCATATTAAGCCATCTCCTCTAGCATCTGGACTCCACGGGTCACATGGTTGGGTGGAACGCGGCACCTTTACTCCGCTGGGGTCCTTCTTAGCAATTATGATCGAATGCGGCAACGGTGAGCTTCATGGATGGAGAGCTCGTGACTTTGGAAAACGTAGACGCGTAATTTCTTTTTAATTGCATTATTGTAAAACTTGAATTGTAAAACATCCCCTCAATTTGGCTATGAGGTGAACATTGTAAAAATGTAATTATTATTGAACTACCCTCATCGTGATGGATGAGTATTGTAATATTTTATCAAATGTAATGTAAGAAACATGTTGTACTTTATGTTATCTTGAATGGAATTTCAAATGTTATGCAATGTTTATCTTTAATGTTTATGTTAATTAATTATATGTGCAATCGAAATACTAAAGTCGTCTATGGAAACTCAAAGTAGTGTAATGTCACATAACTAATAACGAATGTATGCAACTAATTAACTTAATAATTATACTTTAAAAAAAATTATTTCACCTTTATAACACAATTGCAACATTCCTTAGGTTATTATGACGGGGCATTACACTTGACATCCCTCACCCTTATCCCAAGTCAGATAGCATGTATCTCATACTTGGGGTACAACACATTTACTGGTTTCACATGACATAACACAATACACTTTACGATATTCACCATATTATATCTTGTACTTGGAGTACAACACATTTACTGGTTTCACATGACATAACACAATACACTATATGATATTCACCATATTATAGAACAAAGACAATGCACTTAAATGCATCATGTTTTCTTTAAACATTATTCACTTTGCTTCTCACCTTTAGAAATATTTACTCAATTTGCATAAGCACAAGAAATCACTAAAAGATGTGCAATTGTAGCTTAACAGTATATGGTTCACCGCATTTCCTATCTTACTAAGTGTTTGACATCACATAAAACCAAGATTGGTTTTCTATATTTACCCATATCATTCTTCTTCTTTTCTTCAACTATGTTTGTTATATTCACAATATATCAAAACAACTAATTCCGCTATATTTTTCACAACATACTAAAGAAGTTTTCCTACTTAATAACGAAAGGTAGTCAATTGTTTTTATTTGAATTTTGCAATATGGAAAAATAAAGCACATTCAAAGCATAAAACACATGATAATTCATTGAATAGAAATCCTCATACCTCATTAATATCTTTTTACAATTCTTTCTTTTCACTAACTAAGGTTGAACTATTCAACCACATGTTATAATCATCATTTTACAACCATAATTATAAGATTCAAGGATATGAAAAAAGTAAAAACTCCTACCTCTATCTCTTCTTTGTTGCATCTCACATATATATGTTTTTTTCTCTTCAAGGTTCTATCCAAAACACAATATTAGTTGCTTTTAATTCCTTTCTATTTACTTTGATACCCCTATCTATAATTTTAATTCCACAATCACTTAATTTACCTAAAATCACACATAATTCATTATTTAATAAAGCAATGGTTTATTCAATTCTAAAGTCATCCACATCCTTTAAGAACAACACCTTCTTGCATAGGTTATTAATTTCTAGGTAACATGTATCCTTTCTTATTTTTTTCTCTAACAAGTTATTTAGTTCATAACAATGTACAATGAAAGTAGAAATAACATGTCCTAAATAACATTTTAACTCCACACCCATATTTTGACAAGGTTCTTACATTTTAGTTATTGACAAGGGAATTATTTAAACACTACACTAGCTAAATTACAACAATCATAACTTAGTTATAACCTCCTACACATCTTCTCCTCCCAACAATAGTTAGGGTTACCATGTGTTTCATTATTTCTAGTTGTATCCCAAGTAGGAATCTACTAACACATCTAAGAGTTTGATTGGATAGATGAGAATTTAATTAAGAGAAAAATGTTGACATTCTTAAACACATAGAAAGGCCCACACTTTGGGTGCGTTCAATATGTGGTTTACTCCAAGATTAATAGTGTTTGAGAATAATTAAATTCTAGACTAGATCTAATCAAGAACATGATAACTTTTCTCTTAACAAAATTTGGACATCATTTGACTTATAAATTGGTCAAGATTAATAGCTTTAAGTATTTACTCTTAACTATGTTTTTCCAAATTTTCAAAATTTCAATTGTTTAATAAAATACTTTACTATTTCTTCATTACTAAGTTGTACACTTTTTTTATTACCCCTTGGATTCTACTCTTTCACTTACCTATTGATTAAGATTAATAATGATATAACTTAGGTTGGATTAGGTGTGTAATATTCAACTATGTTCCCACTCGAGGGTTTTATTAGTCTAGAGTACCCTTAAATCCTATTCAAATGCTTGTTGCCTAACCTTGATTTATATTTTGGGTCAGGTGTTTATTTCTTTCTTGATATTTCCCATGTAGAGAAAAAAAGTATATTAATCACAAATGTAAGCGATAGATCACTACAAGGAGTCTTATGTTACATGGTTACCATTACTTAGTCCTAGTTATGTTTTAAGCAACTCCATAGTCTTATTGTTTTAGCCATGTTCCTACGTGGAGAGAGGTCAAAAAGGTCCAAAATTCAATATTTACATGGGGCATCATATGAGCATTTCTAACTCAATGCTAAGATTAGTAGGGAAGAATATTCACATATGAGGATGTCAATTAACCAATAATTCGAAGGTGGCTCCCTCATTCCCAACAAGGCTCCAAATGAGAGGGTAGGATGAATGCATTACACAGGTGTATAATAAGGGTTTCTAATGATTTAGAGTTGGTCAAGCATAATATTTAATCATATTATTGAAAAAAAAGGCATCGACTTAAAATCAAGCATGATTCCCACAAGTTATTTTTATTTCATAAGCTGACATTTACCTTTTTATAAGGCCCTAAATTATAAAAGGATACGGGGGTGATATTGAATAGTTTAGCATTCCTTAAAGGTGTCATGCTGCAATTTTCCAAATCACCATGTTTAATCTATCACATAAATCTCGTGATTAAAGCACCTTCTTAAAGAATCCTAGTAGGGTCAATTTGATCCTTTCCACCAATTTTGTAAACTAGATTAGTACAAATTAGTTTTGCTCCCAATCCTTCATTAATATTGCTTTCAAAAGTTTACCTAACTATCATGAAGTGTCTCATACATCTTCGTCAATCACACAATTATTGCCTGAATAGCTCATAGAGTCCCCAGAGTAGCAACCTGAGGCTCTAATACCAAGTGGCATGCCCATAATTTTACGCTAGAAAAACCCAACAATTTTTTTTTGAATATAATAATCAAGCTAATTAGCACTCTAAGGGTTTGAGGTACAACATTTAACATGATGTGAGAAGAGAACATTCACGAAGTCACCTATTAATTTATACCAAATTTAGGAATGAGCATAGCTGGGTACATGAAGCCTCTCGCTCATGTCCTAAAGAAAATCATGTAATGGACGAGTGAAGCAAAGATTATACATGTCAATATCATAAACATCAATGACTCTATGTCAATATCAATTATTCATTTTTTTAACCTGATTGACAAGTATGTTGACATCTACTTCACTTTCTATGCCTTACAAGGATTCATACTATTCCTATTGTTTTCAACATTATTATTCATTCTCAAGGCAAAAGAAAATGCTACTAGGAAAACATGGAAGGTGAAAATAAAAACAAGGATGGTTATTGAGGTAGGGTTAATATAAATCCAAATATTTATATAAATTCCTACCTCTAGATACACTAAACAACATTACCCACAATGGCAACTACTAAGATTTAGTAGTAATGATACTCTTATTAATAACGATTGCAAATTTTCCTTTAATCAAATGTACTAACATTTATGAGTATTAACTCCCCTCAATTTTAAAATATTATAATAGAAATTTAACTTTATGAATATATCATTAAGTCGATGATCTAATTTTATACGTTAGAGCATTATTTTCAATCGTAACGAGTTAATAATACACATATTTAATGATAGACTATGTAAATACAAGAGTTTATACAAGATTTTATTTAAACACATGGGTACAATCTTTCTCTAAAGATGAATACAACATTTGAAATGAGTATCATGCCAATGATAAAATATTTCTCCATTACATTCCTATTCTTCTCTTTTCTATGATTTTTTTTTAAATACAAAGGAGGATATATCTAATTCATATGCTCTCCTAGCATGCAACAAAAATCTCATAACCAAATGAAATCCAATGCAATGATACTGGGTGCTCCCAAATTCAAGAATATAAATAAGATGTTTTCAAGAGGCATGCCAATATCAACAACTCGCTCTTTTCATTCTCGATCTTGTTATAACAAAACTCTAGTTTTTCCATATTAGATTTTTTTTTGAAGAAATACAATGAAGGACACACAATTGATTAAGGCTTGGTCTCCACCGTACCGTAATGGCATCATGGAGCCTCATGGGCTCTAGCCATACCCATGAGAAAGGAATTCTTCTAGCTCCATGATGATAAATGGAGTCTGTTCTCATTATTACAAGGGATAAACTAGCATAGCACAATTTTCATGCATCTAGGTTTTTGACTTTATATTTTCAACCATGATCCATGCACTATGTCACCTAATTACAACCAATACACAAGGGTAAATGAGAATAGGAAGAACTTATCTCTTTTCTTTTTGGTGAAGGGATTAAACTCCTTTATCCATCTTTCCTCTCCAAGAAATTTCATCTTTATCACTATCTTCCCAAAGAGGTGGACTCCTCTCTTCTTCTCATTCTTTATACCATCTCTACTAAAGTTCTCCAAGAGGAGACGTGGGTAACACCCCATTCCTTCCTCCTGTCCAAAATATATAGGAGTTTCAACTTATAACCTTTGGGTGGGGAGGTGAGAAGTGCACCTACTTCCATCAATGAGAGTCTTTTCCTTATTAAGAAGAAAACATGCACTTGGACAACCCCTCCATCTTTTCATCTCATCCTCTCCTCAAAACTCGTCACTCTCCTTTATGAAGACTTTTTAGGGGTCAAATCATGTCCTTAGGGCACTATTATATGCCCACTTGACCCTTACCACTATGTTATAGACCCTAGAAGGTTTTTTTTTGTATCCCAACCAAGGAAATTGACCAACAACCCTCTTTAAAGACCTACTTAAGGATCCATCCGAGTTTTCACACTTGGATAAGGGTTCCTAACCCCTAACCCCACTTACACCCACATAACAAATAATCTAATATCCTTTTTAATATCAACCCTTACCACATTAATTTACCAACCTATTAGCTTTATTTATTTCTAAGTACCAAATTTTTTCAAATTCATATCCACAATAAGATACCTTTTGATTTTCTCTCAATGGTTTTCCCTTCTCGTACTGGCACCCTTATTTTCCTACACATTGCTAATGCAATAATAAGAAAAAAGCTTGTACAACATTAATTTGCAAGCTTAATATCCTAAGATTTATCTATGCAACAATTCCATTTAATAAGGATGTCAAGACTATCTTACATAAGTACGAGGTTCCTTCAGGCCAAAAGGTTAGCTTGTCTAAGAGTGTTATATTCTTTGTCAACACTCTGATCCATAAACAAACTAAAATTTATAGAATTTTGCAGTGTCAGATTGGGGAACTATCCGCTTCTTATTTGGCCTTCCATTGTGCTATAAAGTTCCTAATTCCTTTTGGAGGGGTATGATTGATAAATTCAATTCTAAAATTTCCGGTTAGAAGGGTGCACTTCTGAGCCAAGCCAGGAAAGTTCAACTGATCAAATATAGTTTTTAGAATCTACCTATTTATGCTCTCAGTATTTTCCATATGCCCAGGAAATTTTTGGATACTTTGGAAGGAATTCTGAAAAAATTCCTTTGGTTAGGGGTTGAGAATAGGAGAAAAATTCATTTGGTTGCTTGGGATGATGTTTGCAGACCCAAAAAGGCTGGTGGGATTAGAATCTGTAAAATCAAAGCGTTTAATATTACCCTTTTTGGAAAACATTTGTGGAACCTTATGATGGCTAAGAGTGAATGGGATAAAATTGCTTGGAGAAAATACTTACATGGTGTTGATGGTATAAGGGGGTTCTTATCTCAAGATTTCATTCCTCTGTCTGGCTCTGCTCTTTGGAATTGTATGGTTAAGGCCTGTAGGCTTGTGGCCAAGGGTCTCTATTGGCAATTGGGGGATGGTAGAAATATTTTTTTCTGGGATGATAGTTGGTTTGGTAACATGCCTCTCAAAGATGAGCCCTGGGCTCAACCTTTCATGGATCAATGTGTACGGTGGTTTAGTAGATTTGTTGTTGACTATATTGAGGGAGGCTGTTGGAAGAAGTTGCGTGAGGTGGACCCTAGTTTGAAGGTTCTTTTTAAGGCTATATATTTGATTCATATTTTTTCTTCCCCCTCTCTAGATAAATTTGTTTGGAAGCCTTCCTCTAATGGTAACTTCTTTGTTGCTTCGAATTTTCATTCTTGGTGCAGGGGCACCTTGGGTTTCCATGCCTCTTTGAGGCCTTCTTTGTTTTTTTCGTTTGATGTCAAGTTGCATTTGATGTAATAAGGTCCTAAGGACCATCTTAAATTCCTTTCAATATGTTTTCTTGGTTTTTTGTTGAGTTTTGGTCTTGGTGTTAAGTTTCTATGTAATAACAAGGTCTCCATCCTCATTTTGTAAGCTTGGTGCACCTTGGAAAATTAAAGAATCAAAATGCCATTATGCAACCAGGTAATTGAGGGGAGTTGTCTTGATGATTTCAAGTGGTTGTGGTGTCCTTTAACACCTTTTGAAGCCTCATTTAAATTGGGTTTATAGGAAGTAGTGTGCATTGCCTTAACTAGGCAATTAAGAGTCTAAAGTGAAGTTTGATTAGTTCTAACATGTAAATAATCAAATTTTCAGTTGGAGGACATTGCTAAAGGTTGTTAGAAGTTGAAATAAGCCTCTCATGGTCGAGGCATGACTGATGAAACTCGTTTTTTGAAGTTCTAATGAAAAATTGTTGTTTTCTGGAAAAATCTGTGTAAAAATTGTTGCTAAAACGCGTGGTACGGACGTTGTACGGACTGTACGGGTACAAGACTGATATGGTTGGAAAGAGGGATGAACTAGCTTTCATTTTGCGTTGATGTGATAAAATTTTATTGAGTATAGCAAAAGTTATAGCCCTTTTAGCAGAGGCAGGTCTGAAACCCTCAAAACAAGGGTTTTGGTTGAAAAATGGTTTTTCCTTCCATCTCCACATTGTAAAAATGTTGATTCTTGGTGGGATGGAAGGTAATTGTGTAAATTTTCATATTTCCTTTGTTCTGGAGAATGGAAAGGTGTGTGGGGATTTTATGTATTGAACTAGGTCTGGCATCTTCATGTGACAGGCCTAATTGGTGAAGCAAAAAGTGAGTTTTGCTTGTTTTGTGTGGATTTTTCTTGAAGAGGCACTTAGGAATGTTGAAAATGGTTGTAGTTATCCTGTAGGAGTCTAAATCAAGGCTTTGGGGTGAAGGGGAGAGCCTAGGTAATCAAAATCATGTTGTGATCAACAAATTAAGCCTCTTGGGGACAGTGATACATTGGTCCATGGTTGTTTTTCCATCCACTGTCAAAAGGTGAGACTTTGGGGTCTTGTAGAGGCATATCATAGTTGTCTAAATTCAGTAGTTTATTTAGACTGTCCTCTCAGGCAGTGTTGCAAGCATTCAAGGCTAAAGAGACCTAGTGGTATGAGTAATGAACAAATGGAGTTTCCTAAGTGCTAATTAGAATTTTGTGGCATAGTTTGGTCATTTGGAACTTGTTCAAAGTAATTCCAAGCCCTTGGTTGTGTTGAGTACAAGAACCCTTGGTGAGTTGGGTCATTTCCTTGAAGGAGCAGTGGATTGACAAAGTCCAATTAAAGGGGTATTTGAGAGAAGTTTTGCTACGTTTGTGGTTTGATCATTTAGTTGATCATTTGAAGAAGCTTCCCCTGCTCACTCTGCATCAATTCTAATGAATCCTTTGTTGGTCCTACTCCTTTTTGGGCTTTTGTTTGGTCCTCTAGATTGATTCCTAAGGTTAATGTTTTCTTCTGGCTTTTTTGACAAAATAAAATATTAACTACTAATAACTTGGTCAAAAGAGGTTTTTTGATGCCTAACAGGTGCTTTTTATGTGAAGAGGAAGTCGAAAATGCTTGTCATTTGTTGATTGGTTGCAGATATGTTAGATTAGTGTGGGCCCATGTTCTCTCTCTTTGGAACTTACATTAGGTGTTTCCTGGTTCTATCAAAGAGTTGTGGTCTCAATGGGTTGGACCTACATCCAATCTTGCACTTCAGATTTTGTGGTCTCTTTCTCTTCCTCACATTGTTTGGGGTGTATGGCTTGAGCAAAATAACAAAAAAATTAGGAATTTGGCCATCCCTGCTATCCCTGTGGCTTACAAAATATGTGCTGCTATTAAAGAAAATTTTCTTGTTGGGATCACTTTTCATAATGAGTCAAAGATTAATCTCAGCCCCTATGATATCTTTGTTACTCAAAGGTGGAAGTTACCTTGTGATATTTCCCTCCCAGTGACTAAAGGGAAAATCTCTAGAGAGGATGCCATTTGCAAAGCTCCTCCAGATGCATGGTGAAGGTTATTTTTGATGGAGCTACTAAAGGGAATTCGGGTCCTGTAGGTTGTGGGGGAGTGATCAAAAACTCTAATGGTAGGCTCATCTCTATTGTGGCACTCCCTTTGGGAATCTAGACAAACCACTATGCGGAAGTGACTGCAGCCTATCATGGTCTCAAGTTAGCTCAATCAAAGGATATAGGAAAGTTTGGTTGGAGGGGGATTCTTTGAATATCATTAATAATTTGAAAATTATGTTTCCCCCTCTTGGACTATTGAGTCTTTGATAAGGGATTCCATTGATATTTTGAAATCTTTTGATGAATGTTACATCTCACACATTTTGAGAGAGGGGAATGGTCCAACAGACATATTCACTAATATTGGTGTTAGAGAGGTTAGGGAATGGGGTTTAAATGACCCCCTCCCTATAGAATCTATTGCAACTATTAACTATGATGGCCGATTTTAATTTGCTTAAGCTTTCATTATGGTTGGCGGCATGCATGTCTTTCTTCATGTGGTCAGTTATAATGAGAAAGGATGGTAAGCCATATTTGAATCAAGTGAATGGTACAGGGGTTGGGTGTCATAGGGAATAAAACTAATGTTCATTAATCTCCTCTGTTTCATTTTCATTCTCACATGGATTCTTGGTTTCCTTAGCATTGTCTTCCATAGTTTTCTTTGCACTGTGTATAGAGCCCTCAAGTTGTTACCTTTTGTTAATTGTGTCGATATGGGTGGAGATAGAAATCACGTAAACCTTTCTCATGTGAAGATGCAAAGAAGAAGAAGGAAGTGTGGCAGGTCTTGGAGAAAGGAGGGTTAACTCCCTATTTGGAAAAATTACATGGCAATAATCCTCAGGTTATAGCACTATTTTCTAAAGGATGGAATGATAGGGTGTTGAAGCTATATGGTACTGAGTTTGATTTCAATGAAGAATTTATAGCTAATATTACTAGTCTGGCTATGGACGATATGCAATTTTTTAGAGATAAAAAGGAGTCACAGACCATAATGCAAATCTTCTTCAAGGGAGATGAAGCTAATGATTTGAGGACTGCAAGGAGTGGAGGCTACTAGAGAAGCTCTCTTAAGGATTTGTGGGGAGACGTTGCAGAAGAGTTAATGTGCTTTATAACCTTGGAAGGTTGCTTTTTAGTGGTTAATGCATACTACATCTTGCTCAATCACTTCCGACATAAGAAAAGGATTTCCTTTCTGTATTATCTCCTGGTGTCTCTAGATTCGGGGCTTAAGGATCATGAGAAAAACCCTAAAAATCTCATTTTTCATGTGGGGTTAATCCTTCTTATCTCTGATTATGCGAAGACCTTTGAGGTGGAAGCTAATTGTTACCCCGAAGGGTAAAAAACCTAAGCTTGCAGAGGAGTATGAGATTGCTTCTGAAGAGGAACTGTATAGCAAAAACGAAAAGAAAAGGAAATTGACTTTGGAAAAAGAGTCATATTTAGAGGGGGATGTGGACTTTGTTCCTGATTCACTTGCTTCTATGGAGGTGGGTCCCCAATCCCCTGCTACGAGAAAGGTGAAAAAAGGGGAGTCATGTGCTAGCAAGGGTTATGTGACTTGTAGTGATGAGGAGGTTGTTGATTTGTTGTGTAGGGGTGTGAAGGAGAAGGCTGAATTGTATGGTGAGGCTTCCTCACTGCCCCCTATAACCAAGCATAAGAAGGAGACATAGGAGGGAAGTAGGAAGAAAAGGGTTATGAGAACGACAAGTCAAATATTGGAGATGGGTTCTCCTCTCACTATTGCGGGTGGCCTCTTTGTTGATGATTCCATGAGTTTTAATCCAAATGTACAACAAAAAGGTAAGTCTGAGGTTGTTGATGTTGTTGTGGAAACCCAGGATGTGGAATTGGAAAGTTTAAAGAAGAGAAAGGCTATGGCGGAGGAGATTGTGAGCTCCATCCGAAAAATCATGACTCCGATTGCTGCTGGCAAAGGCAAGCAAATCTCTGTTGATAAGGAAAAGGGTAGTTCCTTTGATGAGGATGATACTTTGGGGAAGGGGGCTTTTAATATTGATAGAGAAGAGATGTATGATGTTCTGGGAACTGCTCGTGAGAGTTCCATTATTTTGTTTAAACTATTTAAGTGGTTTTTTCATGAACTCAATAAAACTAATGTCAAAGTAAGGGGTGTGGTGAGTAAGGCTGAGGAGACCTCTTTCCAAAACTAGATAGATGAATTTTTTGATTCCTTAAACATTGTGGTAGATACTATGGTAGAGGAAAATTTTAAAATGAAACCGAATCTTGAAGGTAGTATCCTCACCCTTGAGGATAAAATGGAGAAAATTTGAAATACTGTGATGAGAGGTGGGGAGGCTTCTAAATCTGTTGGTAAATTGGATTCTACTGGTGTGATCTCTCCTGTGGTTAGTGCTAAGAAGTGTAAAGATAGTGTTCATGCTGAAGAGATCGGTGCTGCTGGTAAGTTGATGGGGGGGAGGTTGCTACTGGGAAGGGTGGGGAGAAAGATATTGTTTTGATTACCGAGGTAAATATAGATGGTCGTTGTGCTAGGACAAGGAACAAGGCTAAAGCCCAGGTTGGGGCCTCTGGTAAAGAAATTTTTGATGTTTTGGATGATTCTCAAAAGGTTGCAACAAGCGACGTGGAGGCGGTGGATATTCTAAATAACATGTAGTGTTGCTTGTTTGGGTCCTCCTTTTTGGCTGACTTTTTGCTGTTGGTTCACTCTTGTTGGGATGTTTTTTGTGTAATGTTGTTTTCTTAAGTTTCAACTGATTTCTAATGTAAAGGGTTCTAGGTCCCTTCAAAACCCGTATTTTACCTCTAATAAAAAACAATTCCATTTAAAATTTCAATTCATATTCCATAATTTATGAGTTCCTAACACCTTCATGGAAGTGACAATTAAATAAAATTTCAGAATGAAATGTAAGAATATTGTTACACAATCACACTATTTATCATCTATAATACATCTTACCATCTATTTAGGGAAACATGAAACAAATTAGTGTTTTACTAATCACATGTGAGGTGGAGTCTTACATAGCCTTTATTCTTTTCCCTATGCATATGTACAGTGGATATATGCTATAACTTAACCTCTCTAGGTGTTCCTTGTAATGATACTCATTTACCTAGATCATATAAGCATTCAACTATTTTAGCATGACAATCTACCTTGGCCCTATGTTTCCATAACAAATTCATTCCTAAGATGACATCATAAGAACCTAAGGGAGCTACGTACATATTTACTTTTGTTGAGAAACTTGGAAGTTCAACTCTTGCTTCAAATAGACATTGACTTACTTCAGCTATTGTCTGGTTTGCATATTCTACAACCTAAATTTTTCATGTAGCCAACTTTTCTAGACATTTGAATTGCTACTCTAGGAGAAATGAATTTTTTTGTTGCACCAGTATCTATTAAAATTGAAATGGGAATTCTAGACAAAGCACCTAAAACTTCTACTGGAGTAATCTGGTACTCCACTTGGTGATTATCCACAACAACATGAATCCTTTGTTAGAACACAACTCTTTGAGGTGGAAGAGAGTTATCATATGGTTACAAGTGTCCTAGATGGATTTCTTGTAAAATTAATCACATAGTGATGCCCACCACATGTAAAACATCCCTTCACTAGTTCCCTCCTTTTCTTAGGTCTTCCAAAATTTCTTTCATTTCTACCAATATTGCTTTTAAAGTTGTTGAAATTGTTGTTTTGTTTCCTCTTCAATCTCTCCTTGGTTCACTCCAACTATTTTGGGGTACCTTGTCCCCTTTCTTTTGAAAACATTTCCCTTCACTAGGATTCCTTGGAGCTTGATTTGTTTGTGTCCAAAAGAGCTTCTTTCTCTTTCTCTCCTGGTAGTTTGAGATAGACTTAAGCCTTTGTTCTTGCTTAATTTCCTTCTCGTACACCAAATCCATGGTAGTTGGACCATGTACATCTACCTCACCACCAATTTGCACATTTAGAGCCACAATAAACTTCCTTTTATGAAATCCCTCATCCCTCTGGTACATAGGTACATAATTTAGGACTTAAGTTTACTTCTCCAAATACTCATTCATTGAGGAGTCACTCTGCCTCAAGTTTTGGAAGTCAATGAGCTTTTGGTCATAGAAGAGTTGGGGAAACCATCAGTTTTGGAAAATATTTTCAAAATAACTACATGTGAGACTTAAAGAAATAATCCCAAGATCCATTTTATTACTCATCCACCAATTGAATGCTTCACTAGCCAACTCAAATGCTCCCCATACAACTTTAGTGACCTTAGAATAATTTATGATTTTGAATTACTTCATCTCTGTAATCCATGCTTTTTCCATGTCTCTAGTAGTACTACCTTCAAATTTTGGTGGTGTGATCTTCCTCATGTCATGTGATAAGTCACTTTCCAAACACTTCCTTTTGGTTCCCTTAGAATATGATTGTGACCTATCACTCTCTTGATCACTAGATTGAGTTGGATCGAGGGAGTTCTCCCCTTCTTCCTTGTTGTGGGGAACTTTTTCCTCATTGTTTGGGACTTCTCTCTCCTCTCTTTCCTTTCCCCTAACTTCTTGTTCAAGGTTTCCTATTCTTCTTCTAGTTTCATCCATGATAGCCAGAATGTGTTTCAACTTAGCTTTTACATTCTCAATGCCTTGACCTACTTCTTAAATTTTCCCAAAGTTAATTCTTGTCCTAATCATTTTTTCAAGAATAGTTATACTTGAAGGTTTCAATTTAATTAGATATATGAAGGTTTTCTCAATGCTAACAATATTCCAAAAGATCCATCATTCATATAAGAAATTCTATTTAAAGAACTCATTCATAAATTTTTCCAAAACAAGATTTTTATTATAATAAAAAAGGATTTCAATTTCATTGAGTTTAAATAGAATGACTATTTAGATAGTTTAATGGAGAATATCCCTCTGATTCACTTTCTAATACATAAGTTCATGGGGTATAACCCTCAGTTTTTTGCTCATATACATCATTAAAAGGATAATAACCCTTTGATCTATCTTTAGAAACATAGTTTCAAGGTACATAACCCTCTGATTTTGCACTTGTGGCTATTACAATAACTTCCACTAAGGGAAGAACTCGAGGATCCCTAAATATCATGACTAGACTAACACTACATTATGAGGGCATATCCCTAGAAAGTGACAGAGTTCTACTTGGCTGAGGAGACAAAAGGTAAGAAGTTGAAGTTGGTAGCCTCTTTCATTCTTTTCTTCTCTTGAATGATTCATTAAAGGGCATGAATGAAAGTATCAGTATCGCTCAACCAAATGGCATTGTCATAATTAGTTCCCTCAATGGTTTAGACAAGGGCTTCTCTTTCTTTCTTGGCCTGTAGGTAGCACTCATTTTCAATTATTGAATTTCTCGTAGTCATCTTGAGATGCACCATCTTGGCACAAGAATTTCCAAACATTAGACTCATATAATGCTGGATTGGAAACATAACGAGCACATAGGTTCTAGAGTTGAACCTGGTAGCCTAATACCATGTGTAACATGCCCACTATTCTACCTAGTAATTTTAATAAGTTTTACCCACATGTAAATTGTCTATGCATCTAATGTAATAAGCAATTTTCAATTCAATAATAAATGCATCATTTGAAGCATAACTTTATCCAAACTTTTCCATTGCATAATCAAAGAATCATTCCAATAATATAAGTATGATTTAACTTTACATAATTATATTCAAGATAATATTTCACTTTACAATTTCCATATTAGATGGACATATGATTACATACATTTCTTCAACAAGCTTACAAGAACTAGAAATACAAATGGTCTAGAATTCTCTTCTCCCAAATCTTGGTTGTCAACTTCATGAGGAGAAGAATCACTCAAGCACTTTTATGCCAACCATGGACTTACTGTGGTCCCTCACACATCTACCAAACTTGGTAAGATGGACCTCCCTTCAACGAAGAGATTGGTTTGGTAACCTCATCCTTCAAATAGCCTTTTTTGAGCATAGTGATGCATCCTATATATCTAGAGCTACTATAATGTCTACTACCTCATATATGATTACCTCAACCTAGAATGTAAATAGGATCACGCAGTGAACTGACAGTGTAGATAGTTGTTGGTCAAATATTCATCACCTACTAACTTAGAGTGAGGTCATCTATTCACCACATTTAATTGCTCAATTTATTTTGACTATTAGTATTCTATTCTAAGGTTATCCCCTTTCTCGTGGATATCCTAACCCCAAGAATAACCTTCCCATTAAATTATCTAAATGAATTTTCTATAAGAATCACGATACAACTCTATCTTATGCTACACACCTAGAGTATTGTCATACTATGTATAGTATAAATAGTATACAATCATATAAAAACCATTATAGTATAAATAACTACATATGTATAAACCCAAAATAAAGGTTTCCCAATACAAGAAACAATCAACTACATTCAAAATACATGCAAGCATCAAAACCATCATAAAATACAATCTTTCCAACATGGCAACATAATAAGAATCTTTCCAACATAATAACAAAGGAGTAGAAATCAACATGCTTGTTTAAAGCTCCAACTGAATAATCTCCCTCTTAGCTTAATGGCTCAAGATCACTTGCAACTTCCACTACGAACAAACCAAATTCCTCTACTAGCTTCTCTCTAAATCTCTCAACAAAACCAATGTAAAAAACAAACTCTCCTACTTACAACTCTCAACTCATAACTCTCAACTCACTTGGCACAGAAATTGTAGCAGAATAACACAAGGAAATCAGATTGATAGGTGTAATAATTGGTAGAATGAGCACCTCTATTTATACTAAATTGTGATCAACCAAAGGCTACAAGCAAGTTAATATTTTTTCCACCTTTCTAACTTCATGCAATGACTCACCAAGCTAATTCATAGGTTTACAACACATAACAATCCTCACCATTTAAATGGTTGAGTTGACTTGTTGTAAGGGACAACAAGACTCATTTACTGAGTCAAATGAACAACAAGCTCACAAACAAGTTTCCTAATTCAAATCTCTTCACATAATGTTTCCAAGTTTACTCTAGACTGAGTCTCAAGGTTATTTCCAGACTCATGCGCATTTTGCAAACTTCTTTTGCTCCCAAACACTTACAAAATGGTGCCACTTTCATAAGTTGGTATCCCTCATTTATAGCATGGGTAGAATTATTCCTTAATGCTTTAAACTATATTAACTTCTCTTTGAAATATATGCACAACACTTTGCAAACTCATACGTTCTTTATAAATTTGGTTGACTTGGTCTTCTATTGTTTTTTGCATTGGTTTATTTAGTAGGTTGCACCATACATTATCATATGCACCTTTATTCTCTTAAGCACTTCACAATTATTGGCAATAAAAATAGCACTATATATATTGCACTTTGATGATTATCACTAATGGATTTCAATCATATATTATATATAATATATATATATTTATATCCTCCTTTGATATATACATATTTCACAAAGGTTTAACAAATATATCAATTATTGATTATCAAACATATATATATATATATAAAGATTAATATTATGTATATATATACATATAAATAATATTATTTCAATATCTTTATAAGACATCCATACTTATAACCATCAATTTACATATATACACAAAATGCATACATACATACATACATACACACACACATATATATATATATATATATATATATATATATATATATATATATATATATCACCTTAGTCCAATTGGTATTCCCATGCATATGGGTAATCCATCCCTGAGCATGCATAGGTATGTCTACCTATGTATACACATGTATGTATTCACTCACATGTATGAATTTACCGTAGAAATGTATATATATACATGTATATACATTTTATGTATATATCTCATTGATTTAATAATAAATACAAAAGGATGGACTTCAATTCAACATCAAGAATCATCACATTCCAAACATTCATAAAACAAGATTGCAAAACAATATAAACATTCACAATCAAAATTGAATATCACTTACCCACAACGCGAATTGACTTGACTTAAGTAATACCAACTAGGGCATGAGTGTGTGAATGCTCAGTAAGGCCAAATTAAAGGCTACCAGACCAATTTTTTCTCCTAAGAGAAACTTCCCCTCTCTTCCAAAGGTTTGAACCTGTTCCTATATTCAACTCCGTTCACCATAACAGTAGTTAGTCGAATCAATGCATTCATAAACATCGCATGCATGTCATATTCATAATATATATTTCATATATTGAATCATAAAGAATTTAATTGAATTAAACATTCATTCATAATATTTCCATCAGAATTCATAAAAAACACATTCACATATATTAAAGAAATTTACCAAATTAGGTAATAACACACGAGGTGTAACATTTTATGTGATAAACTCAATTTTCATCCATACGAGACCATAGTGCATTGTAGGGATGTCTACACACCACGTTGTCATCCTTGGCTGATAACTCACCAGTTCATCTAGAAGACCTCTGCAACCTACTCTTTCAGTTTCTAGAACTCTCACCATTTTAACCTGTCACCTAAGCGTTGATCTTGTCATGTTGAGGGTATCAAATTTCCTCTACATTTTGGTGAACCCAACGAGAACACTAAAAAGAGAGAGGGACAAATCAAATATTTTCCCTTCTAAAATAAATGAATTTTGGGATGTTTCCCCAAACCCCATTCCATGCCGTCAAAGTAGAAATAATATGTCGACTTTTGAATGACTTGTTTATACATTATTTCTTATTACTTTCAAAATGCATTTACTATATTATTTTATTAGTTTAATTTCTAGTTTTATTCAAAGTGCTAGTGATGTTCCATTCCATGCATGTGATGGTGACTTGGCTTTGCCTATGCCACTTTGTATAATTGATCCTTCTCATGAAATTCCTCTTGCTTCAGAGGATATTTTATTGCAATAAGATGAAATCATCGATACTTTTCTTAATGTTACTCTACCTTCTCTTCATTCCAATACACTCTCTTTTAGAGACGATGCATTAGTGAATGATGAATCTCCTCTCACATTGGATCCTACAAGGATAGATGTTGAGAATATTTCTCCAAATAATTATTCTATAAGTCATAATGAATTCATTAATGTATTCATAGTCTTTTCCACTCCTCAAAGGCCTAAAAGATCTATAATTTATGTGACTCTAGCTAGTCCTTCTCCTAAAAGGATTTGTTCTATTCATGGAGTTCCTATTGACACTAATACACTAGATATTTACACGAAATTCATGCAATCCAATGCTCCCTCTTATAGACTAGTAGCCCATAATTATAATATTGAAAGGAATTAGTAGAATCTCAATCCACTTACTTCTTTACCACCTTAGCACCTAGACTTGTAGCTAAGCAACCAAGTGAGTACGATCTTGTCGAGAAAATTCGTGTTATTCCTGCCAAGATCTAGTCACTTTGGGATTTGCTTTAGAATGCTTCAATTTACTAGGGTATGCTTCAAGAAGCCTTGAAAAATATTCTCTTTCCTTCTTCCGCTAGGTTGATTGATGTTAATGCATCGATAGATCATATCATGTAGATTTGTCGAGCATTGCATTCCATTTGCATGAACTCCCACCTTTAGAAGTGCAAAATTAGGCCGATCCATTAATGATAGTTTTGTTCATAAATAATATTTGTATTAAACACACTCTTGTTGATACCGATTCAACACTAAATGTTTGTAGTGTTGATCATTTACCTAAAATAAAAATTAATCCAAGCTCTCTTATAATTTCTTCCCTATTCATTTATGGATTCGATAATGCTAGGCAATAAGCTCTAAGTACAATATCATAATTATTCTTATTGCTTGGCCATGCCCCATTGGTGTTATTTTATTTTAATCAATTAATAGAAATTGAAGCAATGTTTCATTGTAATTCATTTGAGATTCATTCTTATCTAGTGTTATGTAAATATGCATAGAAAAATTAGAGGGGCATAGATTCTTGAGTGAATAAAATAGATATTATCTATAGAGGAACCTAAAAAGAAATAAGAATATACATTAATTAGTCATTCTCTATCAGAATGGTTAAAATATTATATGAAGAAATAATCCCTTCCAATTTGAAGACTAAAAGTATAATCTTGGTGAAGAAATTCAATTGATTGGCCAAATTGTTTTGGGACTTTACATCATCTACCTTTGCACTTGGACCCATTACTTTACCCACCTTGGTACATGTAATGCCAAGTCCTTTATCCTATAATATTCTTCTCAGTAGATTATGGATTCATGCTATGGGTGCAGTCCCATTTACCTTGCATTAATCCATCAAATTCATTCTTAATAATCAAGTAGTCACGATAAAGGCTTATCCTAACTCTCTTTACTATTATCAAAAGTTTGAAGCACATCAAACTTCAAGTTGTACTACTTTTAAGAATTTAATTTCTTCTTTATCTTCAAGTCTTGTTACCCCACCATTAGTTCCTAATCTCGATGATGGTGCTAAATCACTTTCTTCTCAATAAAATACATGTCTTGGTGATGATTAGGGATCCTTAAACTTCATCAAATCTTATGTCAGGGAGTACAAAGTATATCTGATCCACTTAGACATCCTGGAAATATCATTCACATCCACTATCAAAGATGATTATTCTTGTGTATCATGAGATAATGTGAACAATAATTGTAATGTCCTTAAAATTGATCCTCACCCTTTTGAGGAGTTTCAACATGTTATGGTTTAGTATTTAATATTATTTCTAAGCATGGGTGCAAAGGAAATGCTCTTGGGCACATGAAACATAGAGTTAAGGTCCCTTTGGAATCAACACCTCGCTCTTTTGCAAGGGGTTTAGGTTACAAGTATTCTCATTTGTCTCCATCCCCTCCTCAATTTTCTACTATCCTTATGTCTTCTTGTGACCAGTAAAACTTCTCTTCATAAGAGAAAGGGTTGCTTCTTGCTCCCCATCCTTTATTTGAGAAAGATCATATTTTTTTGAGGATTCTCAAAGCCCACTTAATTACCCTTCCTCCTCCTACACATAAGAAGTTTCATGCGCAAGATAAAATCAAACATTATTTTTGTACATATCATCAAGTGTCTGGTCATTCCACTTGTGAATGCAAGGCCTTGAAGGACAAAATACAATAACTTCTTGTCTCTAGTGCCATTGGTACTTTATTTATTGATACAGTTATCTTTTCTTCACATGACAAGTGATGTTGAGGTTTAACTCTATCTTGTTCACTCTATCTAATGGACATATTCTCATGAGGTTCTTGCAACTCCCTCCTATTGTGTCACTACCTGCTATGTAGAATTTGTAGCTTTTCTTGCTTATTGTCATTCATGGTGGTACACTATTGTGTGCAATCATACTTTCTTTGTTGCAGCAACATAATAGTATCTATCATGGTTATCCTCGCCCATACATAATGGAAAGGACAACTTGTTTTGGGAGGTGTATGTCCCTCTTGAGGATTCCCTCTCTGCTTCTCACTCTTAAAAAAACTTTATAGTTTAATTCTCTTGCATCTTGGATACTTGTAGTAGAAAAGATTCCTCTTGCTCACAAGCTTATCATGTCTACTATAATTGTGATAGGGGTTCTCCTTGTGGGGTTTGTTTCTATCACTTGCTATTATAATTTTGATAGGGGTTCTCCTCCTTGCAGGGTTTTTTTATATCACTTGTATATTATAATTATGATAGGGGTTTTCCTCCATAGTGAGGTTGGTTTCTATCACACGTTAGTAGTGGCTTTCCTCTACAATGAGGTTGGTTCTACTAGTCTATAATCACCTAGCATAACACAACTTGCTAGCTTATGATCTATCTTTCAATCATTATCATTTGCATGATCCCTAGCGACACAAAAAGCTAGTGCTTGAGTCATGTAGTCTCATAGACATTGGTTGCTTCCCTATATTTTGGATGCATTCCTCCCTTGAAGAAATCAATCCTCAAATTCTTCTCTCTATTTAAGAATTCATCTATGCGTTATTTCTTGTTATTTTGGGAACGATGCATAGTACTGAGCTAACCTCCCACATCGAGGTATCTTTCAATTTGTTCATTCAAAAGTTTTAGTTTTTTTGTTATGTACCTTTGTGTATGTGTTATCCACATTTTTATTTAAGTATCTATATGTACTTTATCATATTCTTGTTGGAAAAATGTGTCTTAACCTTGCAATTACATAAGTTACTATCGATACATAAGGTACTATTTATATGATGATAGCAGGGGAAGGGGGTCCCCCCCACGAGAGGTCTAAGGGGATCATCCCCTCGACTGGGGATCTAGGGGGTAGTGCCCCCAGAAGCCAAACTTTATGTACACTCTATTATTGTAAATCTTGATTGTTCATCATTATGTCTCATATCTAACGATCAATATTTTGTTGGCTTGACTTTCCCTAGAAGAAAAATGTATTTTATGAGGGTGTTGTATTACAACTGTGTATTGTGATGTATTTTAAGAGTTTGATAGTGGTTGTGTTACCTTTGGATCTCTGGTTGGTGATACTACTATGAGAAGCTTGCTCTGCAAGTATATTGTAATCTTTGTGATTTATGAAGAATATATTGAACGGATTTTGGAGTGTGGGGCTTTTCTCCCGAAAGGTTTTTCCCCACACAAATCATTGTGGTGTGGTATGCATGATATTTATGTTTATTTCTATTTAAGTTTTTGTAACTGTTAAAGATCTATAAATTTTTTGCATTATTATCCTCTCAAGATTAGTGTAGGAAGTTGTTTTGCTACTTTAGCTTCCTTACAATTCTAACCCCGTGATTTGGTAGCTCTTTGTTTTCTAACCTTTTTACAGTCCTGTGCAAATCTTTCTTGTCTAATGAGTTTGTTTTGTAGGTCTTCACCTTGGGGGCATGTTTCCTTAGTTCGAAGAACTATCTGCTTCCTCTATAATATCCTTTTGGCATCATGATATTTAATTTTAGTAGCTTTACTTTAGCGTGCATATTCATGTAGATTTATAAGTGTAAGGAAGCTAAGGTAGTGGAACAACCTCCTACACTAATCTTGAGAGGAGAATAATGAAAAAAATTACAAATATTTTTAGTTATAGAAAATTAAATAAAAATAAACATAAATATCATGCATACCCCAATACAATGATTTACATGGGGAAAAACCTTTCAAGAGAAAAACCCCACACTCCAAAATCCACCCAATATATTATTCAAAAATCACAAAGATTACAATATACTTGCAAAGCAAGCTTCTCACGTGAGTATCGCCAACCAAAGATCTAGAGACAACACGACCACTATCAGACTCTTAGAATACATTACAATACATAGTCGTAATATAACACCCTCATAAAATAGGGTTGCCTTCTAGGGAAAGACAAGCTAATAAAATATCGACCATCATATTTGACACCTAATGATGAACGGTCCAAATTTACAATAATAAAATATTAATAAAATTTAGCTTTCGGGGGCACTACCCCTAAGCCCCCATCAGGGTGTGCATCCCTCAAACCCCCCACTTGGGGGATGATATCCCCAGACCCCTCACGAGGGGGTACCCTCCTGCATTGACATATCAACAGTACCTTATGTAATTGCAAGGTTGAGACACACTTTCCCAACAATAAGCCCACTAAAGTGGGGGCAAAATGTAGTGTCGAAAATTGCATACCCATACAATTTAACCTACACCTTTTCTATCTATTTTAGTGTCCACTCTCTTAGTATTTGTGTAGGATCATATTAGCCCTCACATTAGCCTCTTTCCCCTTAGGATACTCAAGACCCCTTTTTAGCAGCCACCTTCTTGCATCAGTTTTACATTAACCTTTTTTTTCCTCATTTCCCACCACTTTTTAGCTTAATTTGTTTGGAGATTAGTGTGTTGCAGGGATGTTCGTGTGTTGTACTAGCGTACCATGACATTTTACTTTCAAATAATCATTTTTTATAATTTTTCCACTTGTCGTGCCTACTTTGGTTGGTGGAAACGGCTCAGGATGTCTTGTAATGGCTTAGGAGCCTCCTTTTCCCTCCTCTTCTCTCTTTAAAATCTATCTTTTTCACTCCTCTTGCTCTCTCTTTATCTCTCATCTTTTTCTCTAGACATTTCTCTCTTTCTCTTAAGATTTCACGAATCTCTACAACTTGCTACAACAGTTTCAAAGTTCTCACAACATTCTCTATAGCTCTCTTGGCTCTCACAAATTTCTCTTTCTCTCTCTCTGTCTTTGGCCTCCTCAAGCCTTGCTAGTAATATCTACTTGTCTTATGTCTTTGAGCATCTTGGGATTCATCACATCCCTTTTCTATGAATTTTTTATCTCGTCTATTTATATTTTTATATATTTGGCTATCTAGTTGTCTGTGGAGGTTGAAACATCGAAACAAGGGTTTGACTGAGGCAAGCCCCTAAATAGCCCCAACAATTTTCTCGTTCTTATGTGTGCAGGTATTGAAGGTCTTATTTTTCTATAGGATTCATTCTTCGACCTTTTTTGAGCGTTTCCTTTCTTCCCTTTCTTGCTTCATTTTCTTTCCTTTTAATCTATTTCATGTTCATTTCTGTTATTCTATTATTCTATTATTTTTATGTATTTTTGAGATTTTATTCATCAAATAGTTATTAGGTTCTTGAACATTTTATGTGATAAACTCAATTTTCATCTATACAAGACCACAACATGCCGTAGGGATCTTTGTGTGCTACACTGTCATCCTTGGCCGAGAACTCACCAGTTCATCCAGAAGACCTTTGAACCTTCTCTTTTGGGTTCTAGAATTCTCACCACTTTATCCCATCACCCAAGCATTGATCCTTGAGGTAATTGAGGACCATTTTCCCCTTGAGATCTTGTCATCTTGAGGGTGTCAAATTTCCTCCTCTACAAGGAGTACATTAAGGAATGCAATATTATTTCTTTTCTATTGCTTCTTTATATTCTTGATCACAAATTATAGATATAAGAAACTTATAACTTATAAAAGACTATATTCATTTAGTTTTAATTTTTGATCAACTTAACATGTAAGATTGGTGGATTTATTGTTTCGAAAAAAAAAATACTATGAAGCTTTAAATATAAAAAAATATGTTTTTTATGATTTTAAATAAAATAATGGTATTCATAAAGGATTTAGAGTGATCCATTACTAATCATAGTAACCCAAATGTTATGATAAAAAGATTTTACATCCACCTTGATAGAAGACTAACTAACCATAACAAAAGAATAGAAAATGTGCACGTAGATATTTGAAAAATCCACTAAAATGATAAGTAAATAATGGAGAACTAATATAAAATATAATTCTTGTATTAAATTTTTAAAAATAGAAATGCTTACAACTTGTATAGAATAAGGAAAATTTAAGTAATATCAACACAATGTTTTTGCACTCTCTAGAGCCTATTTTGAATTTAGTTGCACACTAATTCCTCTTACAAAATGGAATGATAATAAAAAATAGAAATATAACTCACATTTAGAACATGAGGAGAATTCTCATCTCCCATGGATGACTGGAATTTTTATTAATTTTAATATATATAAAAATGGTTATCTGTCCTAGATGATGATAAAAAACTCTCAAATATCTAAAACAAATAATAGATACTTAAAATAGAAACTACCACTCAATCTTCTCAAGGATTCTTCAATTGAAAAAAATTCTCTTGAATCATTTTATGGGATAAGGTCATGGAGTTGGAATCCAAAAATAAAAAGAAAATAAAAAAGAAAAGGATGCAAACTTGAGAGACAAACTTCAAATATATTTCAAACCAAATCAAAGGCCTTATCAAAATAAAAAGAAAAATCTCTATCAATCTTGAGGATTCCCCTCAATTCCACTTCCCTTAATATTCTTGGTCCCCATTCATTTATCCATTATGATCTATTCTATGATGATTCTTGAGCTAAGATGCTTTATTTTCCATTCTATTCATACCCATAACTCAAGAATTACACATATGAAAAAGAATATCTCCCTCCACATATTCACCTCTTAATCCCTGCATAATTTACTATTTCCAATAATCCCTCAAAGTTTAAAGAAAACTATGAGAAAAATTAAAACAACCCATGGAAATTCATTCCACTTTATCCTATTTTTGATCCTTTACAACCATCCATGTTTACCACTTTTGATTCCATTCATAAAGCTAGCATACAAAGAACATTGGACCAAGAAAAATCCTTGATGTACTTGGTGCATAAAAATTTGAAATCACCTTGAAATCCATTGATCTAAAATCCTTATTCTTGAACACCTTGAAAGAACCTCTTTGTTTTATTTTATTGTGTTGATCATGTGTACCCTTATTTTCCTTTGTTTCCATTGTGATTGTTGTATTTTTCCACCATCCTTTGTTATTAGCATCTATCAACCTTGTTGCACACCTTGTTATGTGTTTTAACCACATCCCACTAAGAAAAATGAGCCATGATTAGTCACTATTATACATGATAATATTAGGACTAACTCCAACCAAGGTAGTGAAATTTAGTTAATTTCTTATTCTTGTTTGATCACTTGACCATGTGCTTTTCCTAGCCTAGTTTTATATAATTTTATGCTCATATGCATATCCTTGATCATATTTTTAAGGATTTATAATGATCCTATGACATCCATATTAGACCTCATCCCTTCTATCATTTGAACCTTTCCATATTGATTTTTCCATTTACCTTTTTTCCTATCCCTTGTCTTCATTGACTAAGGTTTCCTCTCCTTGTGCCATCATCGATTCCATCTTTTAATCTCTTAGTGGTTAACTCTTGGACCACCCTTGGGGAAATGGCCATGAATTCCCTCATGTGCCTCATCATTTATGTATTTACCAATCCTATAGTGCTTTTCCACATTTTCTTCTCTCGAGCTTGACCATTGCCATATCAATTTATTTTTATCCACTTATATATTTTTTCATCCTTTGAGATTCATTGCAAAATATAATTGATCCATTACAAATATATTTTCCTAGTGGTCCTTCATCATTTCAATCTTTATTTTGACCACTCCTTGGAGGTATGACCCATGAAATTTCCATTTCTCATTGCTTCATCACATCATTTCTTGGGGTCATGTGCCATAAGTTTCTCTTTTGATCCACTTTAGGGCTTGACCTTGACCTACAATTTTCAATCATCTTTACTTTTGGCAACCTTATCATTAATCTTATACCTTATGTTGACTAGATTTTTTATTGAGCTGCTTTTCTATTCCACCTGAGAGGGATGATGTATCCTTCATAATTACCTATCACTCCTTAGTTCATTTGATAATTGCTTGTGGACCATGATTATGATTATTACACTTGAGAATTTTTATTGATCATAACTAAAATGCAAATCATGTATCTTTTCCAATACGATCCCATCCAATCAACCAATAATGCCATAATATAGTATCTGATTGGATCAACTATCATGTTTAATTAGTGACTCCTACCAAAATGCTAAACCATTTTCTAAACTACTGGGTGGCTCTCACCAAACATTTCCAACCAAATCCAAGATATTTCTAAGTCAAATACAATATTTAGTTGCAAGGTGGATCCCACCAAAATTCCAAACCAAACCAATCATGATCTATCACCTTCTTTTTTTCCTAGCTTGACCCTTCTTTTAGTTCTGGTTGCCACTACTATTCAACCTTTCAATTGATTCTATTTCCAAGGTACCCTCTAACCATTAGTTGATGTGGGTCACTATCATGCTTTCCTTAGATTCTCCTTAGGGAGTGATTCTCTATGAATAACACTAGATATAAATAAGGGTTAGAGTTCAATAAATCCATGAAAATATCTAAATACTTTCTTTACATGTATTTAGATATTTTCATGGATTTATTGAACTCTAACCCTTATTTATATCTAGTGTTATTCATAGAGAATCACTCCCTAAGGAGAATCTAAGGAAAGCATTTTTTATTGATCATAACTAAAATGCAAATCATGTATCTTTTCCAATACGATCCCATCCAATCAACCAATAATGCCATAATATAGTATCTGATTGGATCAACTATCATGTTTAATTAGTGACTCCTACCAAAATGCTAAACCATTTTCTAAACTACTGGGTGGCTCTCACCAAACATTTCCAACCAAATCCAAGATATTTCTAAGTCAAATACGATATTTAGTTGCAAGGTGGATCCCACCAAAATTCCAAACCAAACCAATCATGATCTATCACCTTCTTTTTTTCCTAGCTTGACCCTTCTTTTAGTTCTGGTTGCCACTACTATTCAACCTTTCAATTGATTCTATTTCCAAGGTACCCTCTAACCATTAGTTGATGTGGGTCACTATCATGCTTTCCTTAGATTCTCCTTAGGGAGTGATTCTCTATGAATAACACTAGATATAAATAAGGGTTAGAGTTCAATAAATCCATGAAAATATCTAAATACTTTCTTTACATGTATTTCTTTTATTTTAATATGCTATTATAACCTATTTATTGTGTTGTATTTCCTAGAGATTTATATGTTTGTATCCTAGCTTTATTTTTTAGTGTATGGTGACTAATATCCTTAGACACTTTATAGGAATAAGTACAAGAACCATTGAAGGTAAAAATAAGCACAATGAAGACCAATATCTATCCTATTGGCATCTATGTATCCTTAACATTTAATGATTTATATCACTATATCATTTATTTATCAAAATTCCTCTTGTAGCCAATCATAAGCCTACTAAAGTGAAAAAAATGAATAATAGATTTTTCACACTTATTTCACTCTTGTGTCCATTTTATCCCTTGGCCATGTGTGTTCTTTGTGTGTTTTTTTAATTCTTTTTTCCTATCCTTTTTTGTTCCCTATCCATGTTCATATCATTTCCAATGTTGTTCCTAAGATTTATTTAGCTTCCCTAAGTGTTGCTTGTCATTTAATTATTGATCCCTTCCTATGTGCTAAGCCTTTGTTTATTTTTACCTTTCTTGTTGACCCCTTTACCCCCTTGTCATGCCTTCATTTTTCATCCCTACCCTTACACTATGTGTAAACATTTCCCATTCCTAAAACATATTTAACTTCAATCAATTAATCAATGTGTATACCCATCCCTAGATGACCACTGTTGAGCCTAAGGTCTCCTAGGAAATCAAGTTTAATTTTCATTTGTAGACACTGCCCACAATTCACCACCCAATACATTAGCCATTTATTTTCATCCTCCTAACAAATGATTTAGATTCAAAGTAATTAATTAACTATACATTCTTTATGATTTTAAATAAAATAATGGTTTCATGAAGGATTTAGAGTGATTCATTACTAGTCATAGTAACCCAAATGTTATGATAGAAAGCTTTTACATCCACCTTGAGAGAAGACTAACTAATAAAAACAAAATAATATAAAATATGCACATAATATTTGAAATATTGACTAAAATGGTAAGTAAATAATGGAGAACTAATTTAAAAAATAATTCTTGTATTAAAATTTTAAAAATAAAAATGCTTAAAACTTTTATAGAATAAGGGAAACTTAAGTAATATCAACACAATTTTATCACACTCTCTAGAGCCTATTTTGAATTCAACTGCACACTAGTTCTTCTTACAAAAATAGAATAATAAAAAATAAGAAGATAACTCATATTTAGAACATGAGGAGAATGCCCATCTCCCATGGATGACTGGAATTTTTCTTACTTTTAATACATATAAAAATGTTTATCTTTCCTAGATGATGATAAAAACCTCTAATATATTTAAAACAAATAATAGATAATTAAAATACAAACTACCACTCAATCTTCTCAAGGCTTCTTCAATTGGAAAAAATTCTTCTAAATCATTTATGGTGTTAGGTCATGGAGTTAGAATCCAAAAATCAGAAGCAAATAAAAAAGAAAAGGATGCAAGCTTGAGAGACAAACTTCAAATATATTTCAAACCAAATCAAAGGCCTTATCAAAATAAAAAAGAAAAATCTCTACCAATCTTGAGGATTCCCCTTAATTCCCCATCCCTTTATATTCTTGGTCCCCATTCATTTGTCCACTATGATCTATTCTATGATGATTCTTGAGCTAAGATGCCTTATTTCCCATTTTATTGGTACCCATGTAACCCAATAATTACACATATACAAAAACATATATCCCTCCACATATCCACCTCTCAATCCTCGTATGATTTACTAATTCCAATAATCCCTCAAAGTTCAAAGAAAACTATGAGAAAAATTGAAATAACTCATGGAAATTCATTCTACTTTATCCTATTTTTGATCCTTTTCAACCATCCATGTTTACCACTTTTGATTCCATTCATAAAGCTAACATACAAAGAACATTGGACCAATAAAAATATTTAATGTACTTGGTGCATAAACATTTGAAATCACCTTGAAATCCATTGATCTAAAATCCTTGTTCTTGAACACCTTAAAAGAACCTCTTTGTTTTATTTTATTGTGTTGATCATGTGTACCCTTATTTTCCTTTGTTTCCATTGTGATTGTTGTATTTTTCCACCATCCTTTGTTATTAGCATCTATTAGTCTTGTTGCACACCTTGTTATGTGTTTTAACCACATACCACTAAGAATAATGAGCCATGATTAGTCACTATTATATATGCTATTATTAGGAGTAACTCCAACCAATGTAGTGAGGTTTAGTAAATTCCTTATTCATGTTTGATCACTTGACCATGTGCTTTTCCTAGCCTAGTTTTATATACTTAAGCTTGTATGCATATCCTTAATCATACTTTTAAGAATTTATAATGATCCCATGAAATCCATATTGGACCTCATCCTTTCTATCATTTGAACCTTTCCATATTGGTTTTTCTACCATTTACCTTTTTTCCTATGCCCTATCTTCATTGACCAAGGTTTCGTCTCCTTGTGCCATCATTGATTCCATCTTTTAATCTCTTAGTGGTTAACCCTTGGACCACCCCTGGGGACATTAACATGAAGTCCCTCATGTTCCCATCATTGATGTATTTACTAGTCATATAGTGCGTTTCCACCTTTTCTTCTCTTGAGATTGACCATTTCCATATTAATTTATTTTTATCCACTTATCTATCCATCTTTTGAGCCTCATTGCAAAATATAGTTGATCCATTACAGATATATCTTCCTAGTGGTCCTTCATCATTTCAATATTTATTTTGACCACTCTTGGAGGTATGACCCATGCCATTTTTATTTCTCATTTCTTCATCATGTAATTTCTTGGAGGCATGTGCCATAAGTTTCTCTTTTGATCCACTTTAGGGGTTGACCTTGACCTACAGTTTTCAATCATCTTTACTTTTGACAACCTCATCATCAATATTATACCTTATGTTGAGTAGATTTTTTATTGAGCTCTTTTTCTATTCAACCTAAGGGGGAGGATGTATCCTTCATAATTAACTATCACTCTTAGTTCATTTGAGAATTTCTTGTGGACCATGATTATGATTATTACACTTGAGAATTTCCAGTGATCATAACCAAACTCCAAATCATTTCACTTGTCCAATACTATTCCATCCAATCAACCAATAATGAAATAATCTAGTTTCTAATTGGATCAACTATCATCTTTAATTAGTGGGTCCTACCAAAATGCTGGACCATTTTCTAAAAGTCTAGGTGGCTCCCACCAAAAATGTCTAACCAAATCCAATATATTTCTAGGTCAACTACAATATTTAGTTGTAGGGTGTATCCCACCAAAATTCCAAACCAAACCGATCATGATCTATCACCTTATTTTTTTCCTAGATTGACCATTATTTTAGTTCTAGTTGCCATTGCTATTCAACCTTCCAATTGATTCAATTGACAAGGTACTCTCTAACCATTAGTTGATGTTGGTCAGTATCATGCTTTCCTTAGATTCTCCTTAGGGAGTGAGTCTCTATGAATAATACTAGCTATAAATAAGGGTTAGAATTCAAAAAATCCATGAAAATATCTACATACTTTCTCTACATTGATTTCTTTTATTTTTAATATACTATTATAACCTATTTATTATGTCATCTTTCCTAGAGATTTATATGTTTGTATCCTAGCTTTATTTGTTAGTGTATAGTGACTAATATCCTTAGACACTTTGTAGGAACATGTACAAGAACCATCAAAAGAACAAAGAACCATAGTGAAGATCAATATCTCTCCTATTGGAATCTATGTATCCCTAAAATTTAATTATTTATATCAATATATCATTTATTTAGAAAAATTTATATTGTAGCCAATCATAAGCCTAATAAAGTGAAAAAATGAATAATAGAATTTTCATACACTTATTACACTCTTGTGTCCATTTTATCCCTTGCTCATGTGTGTTCTTTGTGTGTTGTTTTGACCCATTTTTCCTATCCTTTTTTGTTCCCTATCCATGTTCATATCATTTCCAATGTTTTCCCTAAGATTAGTTTGTTGAATGCACAAGATAATGGAGAGGGGGGTGAATCAGTTCTACATTAATACATCAAAACCTCATTAACATTCAGATTTGGATTAATCCTTAAACCCTTAACAATAATTAAACCCTTATCATGCATTAGTAGAAAATAAACATGAGAAATAGTAATCCAAACACATACAAAAACATGGGAACACCAGATTTACATAGAAAACCCAAGAAGGGAAAAACCACAATGAGGATTAGCTCACAATATAAAGTAATTGCAACACTGAATACAATAGGCTCACTGTCAGAGGGTTTATTACCCAAAAGAAAGAAGGGCTCACTACTAATGGCTCACTACCAAAATAGAAAGAAGAAGAAAGAAGATTGTTACAATGAGAAATTCATATCAAAGCAACATAAAAGTTCCACCATTGCTTCACCGAAACATTTGCACTCTCTTTGTAAAATGTAGACACCTTTTGCACACTGCATCCAGTAGTCTTAGTCGTTAAAGCTCACACTGCACTTCACACTTTCTCACTTCACATCATAATTCACATCACACACACTTCCCACACACATCCTCCATCAACTCAACACACATATATACCATCTCCAACCTTGAAAATAATTCACAAGGTCGGATATGCACCTCAAATGTGCAAATTCAAATTAGGCCGGTACCAAAGCATTCATGTGGTGAAGACGAATGAAGGTGGACCACATCACACCTTAACTCAGACCTAAATACACTCATGGGTGTTGCCACAATAATGGGTTACACTTTCTAGGACATCTTGATTTTTGCTAAAATCACATATTTTTAGAAAATATAATGATTTAAGCCTTGAAAGGTTCCATTTAAAGGGTTTTAATTGAAGAGGGTTTGATCAAATCCCCTTGGATAGAACCCTGCTAGTTTTAAACCATACCTATAATGGAGTCTCCTCTACACCTATCAAAATGTTGATAAAAAACTACTTTTGATTTACCTTTTGGGGGATCAAATGAATTCATTTAAAATTTATGTTTTGTAAGTATGTATTCCTTATTAAAAGCTTCCCAAAAAGTATAATTTTAAATATATTTAATTTCATTATTATATTTATTTTTAATTTCTTGTGAATGTAGGTTTTCATTGAAAAATCAAGCTCTCTGTTCTGCACATGTGGAAAATAGTAGATTACCAAAAAAAAATGAAAAATATCTATGCTCTTGGTATTCATGTCCTTGATCCAACAAAAAAAAATTGAATTTCTATACATACAAAAAAAAAATGTGTTATAGAGTAAACCTATGTCTAAATTGCAATTGGTTTGACTTTAAAACTTAATTAAGAAAAAATATTCAATAAAACACTATGAAACCAAATGAAGGAGCTAGATATCATAGTTACAAATCTAAATTCAAAAAAAATAGAATTTTATCCTTCATAGAAAAAAACTGTGTTATATAGTAAACATCACTCTTTAAAAATGTTGTTTATAGTTAAAAACTAGTTATCGAAGGAGATGGGAAAATAAATGCAATTTGATTTCAATTTTTTTTAAAAAAATATATTTAGAATCTACAGATAAAATGTCACAAATCACTAGTTTTCATCATCTTCAAATTCCTCATGGTTTAGCAGCTATAGGTGTCTGAAAGTGAAGATTTAGTTAAAAAAGTTTAGTTCAATGTCAATTTTGGCCAAAAAGTGTAACCCACTATTATGGGATCACCCTCATACATGCCACACCACGCTTCCATGAATACCGAAGAAAATATGCAATTAGTGTAAATACCCAAGGTCGGTCGAACCTGTGTAAACACCATTGAATAATTAAATACACACTTCCTCAAATCCAAAGATGACTCATGTGGATGGCATACAACACTTAAACATAATATGGAATAGTCCATAAACACTTTGAAATCCAAAAAATTCCTTTGCAACAACTTTCACCTGAAGAACACATTCATCTTGTACACCTAGTTAACCTTCCACATACTCTAACACATGAATCCAACCTTGCGGAGCTCAAAAATTCTAACTCAAAAAAAAGATAGATAAAATCAATGTAAGCACACTCCTATATTTGCAAGACCAAAAACCACATTAGGGAGAAATGCTCTGAGCAAAACCATTTCTCCCAAACAACACTACATCACAGTTCACACACTGGTGAACACAACTTTCTCTACACAACGATCCAAAATGTGAAAGTCTAGATATAACACCTTTGAACACCTTTGACCAATATATCCAAGCCACATAAGCAAATCTTCAATGCAAAAGAAATCTAGACAAAAAACTAGATCACTATTCTACTATACATAACACCTCTCAATCACACTGTTTTCTCTTTTATTCAAATTTTCTCAAAAGAAATTAGAAACCAAGCATCACAGAGACATTCTCATCACCTGCAACACTTCCTCATCACAACCAAACCAACTACAATACAATGACTAGAGGTTGACACTAGTGAGACTAATAATGACAACATAATGCAACAAAACAAAGCATCATCATAGACTTCCAACAATCTCCCCATTTAATTGTTCACATCAATGACAACACAAGCTACTCATACTTCCAACAATATCCCCCTTTGTAATTGATGAAAACACATGAAAAACCATCAACAACAAAACAACAACCATCAACTCTAATTACCAAGACATGCACTGCACATGGTTACAGGACATAATAACCCGACCAAAATAACCCTGGACAGAATAGCTCAGTCACAATAACCCAAGGACAAAATAACCCAGGGTCATAATAACCCAAGCCAAAATAACCCGTGGTCAGAATAACCCATGGACAAAATATCCCCATAAGAATATAGAGAAAGTAAAACAAAATTTATAAATTACATGTATGTTGCTAAAAATACTTTATTATTCAAATTTTCAGTTAGAGTGTCAAATTATGAGTGATGCCTCTTATATAATCTAAAATGTTATGGTTGTCATAAACATCAACCAATATTTTTAGTATTTCTTTGAGTTCACGGTATTTTTTCCTGCTTGGTTGCCCAGTGTATCCAACCATATATTTCTCTATTCTATTCTCTTGGAGACTCTTTTTTTTTTTCACCACTTTGATGAATTTCCAGACTGAGCTATGCGATGCTTGAAGCAATTCACTAAATCCTTTGTGCCATCACTCAATAGTATTATTGGTTATGGGAAGATCATCTTGAGTAGCTGAATAGCAATTCCACATTGTGATTGGAAACTTGGGTGATCGTCTGTTGCCTCTTCTGGTTAGTCTACCAGTCCATGTGTCTTCAAAATAATCAACTTATTCCCACGAAATTGCCTTTATTTTTATAATTATTTAACATTTTATAGGTTATTTAAGCATAATAAAGGTGTTTTAAGGCTATTTTAGGGGTATATAATAAATATATGGTCTAAAAATGACCTAAATAGCCTCTATGGTGCCTCACAATCATATTTATAATTTATTTTATGTCATTTCTAGTTTACTAGCTTGATCTTAAATGACCATGGGTTATTTTGTCCATGGGTTATTTTGACCATGGGTTATTCTGTCCATGGGTTATTATGACCCTGGGTTATTTTGTCTTTGGGTTATTTTGGTCGGGTTATTTTGTCCAGGGTTATTTTGGCTGGGTTATTATGTCCTGATACCACTGCACATTAGTGCACACTACTCCCCCTTACACCAACATCAACTCTTTCCAACACATTCTCTTTCTTCCCCTTGCTTTATAAGGCTTTTCAGTTAAATCTCCCCCCCTTTGACATCAATGGAAAAGAATGACACATGTTTCTTTTTCTTTTCTTTCCCTTTGACATCAATCACACATACTTTCTCTCCCCTAAATGCAACACCTATAACAACTGCTCTACAACTACCTTTTCTTTTACTGCACTCTATTTTCTTCACACCTTTGCACACTCCCCCTTAGGAGTACACAACATATTACACCAACTAGAAACTACTGCACATATCCTTTGAAACAACTGACAAAGGAAAACACCTATATGTCACACAATGTCAACACTTGCTCTCCCTGACTGCAACAACAAAAAATGCTACTACCTACTACCCTCGAGAGGTAGTCACCAAAATCAGTCCAAAACAAGGAATGAATCTTGAAATCCAATGGATTGATGCATAACCTTATGCATCTAATTGAAAAGAGGGGCAATAACCCCCAAAATATCCTAGAGACACTCAAAAGTATCCTTAGGAAGAGCCTTAGTGAAGATATATGCAACTTGATCCTTAGTAGGCACATACTCCAACTTCACCTCATTTTTTGCAACCTTCTCTCTCAAAAGGTGATACCGGATTGAAATATACTTTGTCCTTGAATGCATTACCAAATTCTTTGAAATTTTTTAATATCACTTATAATATCAAAAAAAGATAGAAATATGTTCATCATATACCACTCATATCCTTCAAATTCTATTTCATCCACAACACGTCTGCAACAAGATGCTACAACAATGTATTCTACCTATGCAATAGATAATGATATTGAATCCTTTGTCTTGCTTAGACAAGACACCAACCTGTTTTCAAGAAAGAATGCACTACCACTTGAACCTTTTTTTTCGTCCACATAACCTACCCAATCTACATCTATATAAGCATTCAAAGAGAAATCAATATGATTTGGATACAAAAAGCCATGTTCCAAGTGCCCTTCAAGTATCTAAATATTCTCTTCACTGCTGCCACATGTGACTCTCTGGGATCTTCTTGAAATCTAGCCACAAGACAAACTGCATACATGATATCTGGTCTGGTAGTAGTTAGATACAACAGTCTTCCAATCATTGATCTATACTTTCTCTGATCAGCCTTAGGAGATTCATCATTCTTACTTAGCTTTCAACTAGTAACCATAGGAGTACATACCGGTTTAGATTCTTCCATTCCAAACTTCTTCAATATTTCCTTGACATACTTTGATTGTGAAATGAATATACCTTTCTCTTTCTAATTGATTTGTAGTCCAAGGAAGAAATTCATTTCCCCAAACATTGACATTTCAAACTCATTCTACATCTATTATGCAAATATTTTGCACATACTTTCATTTCCTCCAAAGATTATATCATCAACATACACAACCACAATCAAGATTTAATCTTTCTCAACTTTAAAGTATGATTGCTATCTGTGGTACCTTTATTGAATCCTTTTTGTAACAAGTACCTACCCAATCTTGCATACCAAGCTCTAGGAGCTTGCTTGAGTCCATACAATGCTTTCTTCAATCTACATACCATATTAGGATTATCTGATAATTGAAAGCTTTTCAGTTGTTCAATGTATACTTCTTCTAATTCACCATTCAAGAATACAAACTTCACATCCATTTGATAATGAAATCCTTGTGTGCTACAAAAGACAAAAAAATCCTAATGGATTCCATTCTTGCCACCGAAGAAAATGTCTCCTCAAAATCTATTCCTTCCACTTGTGAGTAGCCTTTACACACAAGTCTTTCCTTATTCCTAACAAATTATCCATTCTCATTTAGCTTATTTCAGAATACCCACTTAGTTCCAATCACATTCTTGTTCACTAGTATTGGGACAAGTTCCCGATTCCTATTCTTCTCAATCTACATTAGTTCTTCTTTCATAGACTTGATCCAAAATTCATTTTTACATGCCTTAATCACTGTTTTAGGTTCAACAGTGGAAAGTAAACACAAGTTTACTTGTTCTTCTATCATAGTAGCTTTTTTTCTTGTTAATATACCTCTGCTTTTTTCACCAATGATCTAATCTTCAGAATGATTCGTCTACACATACTTAGGCATTTTAGGCATCCTTTTCAGAGCTTCTTCCTCTTCAACCTACACTTCATTTTCCTTACCTTTATCCTTTTCTTCTTCTCTACAAGAGGAATCATTTGATTCATATCCATCTATTAGTACTAAGCTTTTATGTAGGTCTTGATCTAGTTTGACACTTGCACTTTCAACAATCCTTTTTAGCCTCTTGTTGTAGCACTAGTAATCTTTGCTCTTTGTAGAGTATCCAAGGAAGATTCCTTCACCAAATATTGCATTAAAAATTCTTAAGTTTTCTTCATCTCTCCTGATATAGCATTTTCTTCCAAACACTTTAAAATATTTGGCAGCAGGAGTCCTTCCATACCATAACTCATAGGGAGTCTTTTAACTATTTGTCCTTACTCGTGCTCTGTTAAGTATATAGATTGTAGCATGAATAGCTTATCTCCAATATACTTCCAATAGGTTTACTTCTTTCATCATTGTCCTTTTTGCTTCTTGAGCAAACATATTCTTCCTTTCAACCACTCCATTTTGTTGAGGAGTCATAAGGGCTGAAAAATTCCTCTTTATTCCTTGAACTTCATAGAAACTGTTAAACTCATTGGAGGTGAACTCTCCACCTCTATCAAATCTTAAACATTTGATTTTAATATCCATTTCATTTTCAACCATAGCTTTGAATGTCTTAAACTTATCTAGAGCTTCTAATTTTTCTTTGAGAAAGGTAACCCAAGTCATTTTAGAGTAATCATCAATTAATAGCATGAAATACCTGTCACCTTGAAAACTTCTTGTTCTAGTAGCTCCACAAAATTTTGTATTCACCAACTCTAAAATACCAGTAGTAGATTGTTCTTTGACTTTGAAACTTTTTCTATCTTCCTTCCCAATTTGACATTCCTTAAAAACAACATTGATAGGCTTTATGATATTTGGCCACAACTTGAATTGAACTGATTCTCACTAGGATATCAAAATTGATGTGACACATTATTCTATGCCATGGCAAAATTTCATTAATTTGAGTCATAAACAACATACAATTAGGACCCTTGAGATGATAAACATTTCCATTTTTCCTTCTTCTTGTAGCAACCAGAGTTCCAAATCCTTTTTTGATCTCACAACCACCATCCTGAAATACAAGATTATATCCTTTGCTACACATTTGTCTTACTTAGAAGATTATGAAGAAGTCCCTTAACATAAAGAAAATCATCTGTATTATGATTACCATCAAAATTGATTGAACCTTTTCCACATATCTTAGTAGATGTATCATTACCAAACTTAACAAGACCTCCTTCAAAATTTTCAAGTTTAACAAACTTACTCTTATCACCTGTCATGTGATTTGAGCATCCACTGTCAACAATCGAGTAGTTTTTGTCCTCTCTATCATGAAAAATATTCACCATAGTTCCATTATGACCTTCCAGAGCAACTTCCTTCATACATATTTTAGACTTAGTAGAATTAGTTCCAAAATTTAGAGGCATGAACAAGCATTCATTATCCTCATCATTAGGGTAATCAGATTCATCATCAGATATACTAGCATCTTCTTTAACATAATAACTTCTCTTAATTGATTTACCTTTATTCTCCTTAAATATGTCATTTGAAGCTTTGATTGAACATCTTGAAGCATAATGACCTATCTTTCCACAATTGAAACATTTGAAAGGTAACTTACCTTTGTATTTTTTAGTACCCTTTTTCAATTTCCTCACAAAGTTTGCTTCTAGCTCATCAAACTCATCTAAATCATATTCCTCATTCTTCTTTGCTTTGCCAACTTTAAAAGCAGTCTCTTTTCTTGAATCACTTGGACCAAACTCTCTCAATTCAAAAGTAGTTAAAGCACCAAACAATTGATCTCTAGAATAATGATCTAAATTTTGAGCTTCTTCAATAGCAGAAACCTTATAACTATAAGATTTAGGAATAGTTCTTAATACCTTCTTTACCACCTGATCTTCATCAAGTTTTCCTCCAAGGCCTTTGATGAAATTGAAAACTTTATCCACTCTATGCATGTAGCTTATAATTTCTTCTTCTTTATTCATCGTTAGGGTTTCAAATTTAGTCTTCAAGTTCTACATCTTTTCTTGCTTGACTTTATCATCTCCTTCATAGATACTTTCTATCTTTTTTGAGATCTCATCAGTAGTTTTAAGACTCATAACTTTCACAAGTTCTAAATTAGAAAGACCACTCAAAAGAGAATATCTTGCTTTTCCATTGTTCTCATATGCCTTGATATCATCATCAATACTCAGACCATTTGCAGGTATTGTATATCTAGTTCAACAGACTTCCAAACTCCAAATCCTAGAGAAATAAAAAAGCCTTCCATCCTAGTCTTCCAAAATACATAATCAAATCCATCAATCAGAGGATCCTCCTTCTTATGTGCCATACCAGATCTACCTAAAGAATTTAATCTTTCTTCCAAGGAACCTTTCTTTGATACCAATTGTTGGATGTACAAGACAACTGAGAGGGGGGTGAATCAGTTGTACATTAAAACATCAAACCCTCATTAACAATTAGTTCTACATTAGTCCTTAAACTCTTAACAACCATTGAATCCTTATCATGCATTAGAAAAACGTAAACATGAGAAATAGTAATGAAAACTCATCCAAACACATGGGAACACCATATTTACGTGGAAAATCCAAGAAGGGAAAAACCACAATGAGGATTAGCTCACAATATAAAGTAAAATTACAATAGCGAATGCAATAGGCTCACAGTTGGAGGGCTCACTGCCCAAAATAAAGAAGGGCTCACTACCAATGGCTCATAGCTACAATAGAAAGAAGAAAGAATATTTTTACAATGATAAATCCATCTCAAAGCAACAAAAAATTTCCACCACTGCTTCACTAGAACATTCACACTCTCTGTAGAATGTAGAAACCTTATGCTCATTACTTCTGGTAGTCTTAGTCGTTAAAGCTCACACTACACTTCACACTTTCACACTTCACATCATAATTCACATCACACACACATCCCACACACATCCTCCATCAACTCAACACACATATATACCATCCTCAACCTTGAAAATAATTCACAAAGTTGGCTATGCACCTCAAACATGCAACTTCAAATTAGGTCGACACCAAAGCATTCCTACGGTGGAGAGGAATGAAGGAAAACCACATCACACGTTAACTCAAACCTAAATCCATTCATACACACCATGCCACAGTTCCACGAATCCGTAATTAGTGTAAACACCCAAGGTCAGTCAAACCTATGTAAACAACATTAAACAATTGAGTACACACTTCCTCAAATCCAAATAGGACTCATAGACCATATACAACACTTAAAGACAATCTGGAATATTCCATAAACACACTAAAATCCAACAAATTCCTTCACAAAAACTTTCACTTGAAGAACACATTCATCCTATACACCTAGTTAACCTTCCACACACTGTAATGCATGAATCCAACCTTACAGAGCACCAAAATTTGAACAACTCAAAAAAAAAGAAATATAGGAATAATGTAAGCACACTCCTAGATCCATAAGACCAAAAACCACACTATGAAAAAATGTGGAGTAAAAGCATTTCTTTGAGACAACACTACATCATAGTTCACACACTGGTGAACACAAATTTCTCTACATAATGATCCAAACTTGAAAATCTAGATATAAAACCTCTGAACACCTCTGATCAACATATTTGAACCACATAAGCAGATCTTCAATATAGAAGAAATGGGGAGCAAAAACCAGATCACTACTCTGCTATACAAAACACCTCTCAACCAAACTGTTTTCTCTTTTATTCAAATTTTCTCAAAAGCACTTGGAAACCAAGCACAAGAAACACATTCTCATCACCTACAATACTTCCTCATCACAACCAAACCAACTGCAATACAACAACTCAACCACACACATTCTTATCAAAGCAACACTATAGGTGGAGACCAATGAGACTACTAATCACAACCTAATGCAACAAATTAAAGCATCATCACAGACTTCCAACAATCTCCCCATAGACCTATTGACATCAATGACAACACAAGATACTCATACTTCCAACATTGTTTAGCCTCCCTAAGTGTTACTTGTCATTTAATTATTGATCCCTTTTTATGTGCTAAGCCTTTGTTTATTTTTTCCTTTCTTGTTAACCTCTTTACCCCTTTGTAATGCCTTAATTTTTCATCCCTACCCTTGCACTGTGTGTAAAACTTTCCCATTCCTAAAACATATTTAAGTGATCAAGTAATAAATGTGTATACCTATCCCTAGATGACCACCTTTGGGCTTGAGGTTTCCTAGGAAATTAAGTTTAATTTTCATTCATAGAAACTTCCCACAGTTCACCAACCAATATGTTAACCATTTATTTTCATCCTCCCAACAAAGGATTTAGATTCAAATTAATTAATTAACAAGTATTTCAACCTACCAAGTTACCATCCCTAAAATCTATAAGTAAGTCTATTAAAAGTTACCACCTTTATCTCATTTTAACATAGGAAAAGTGAATTTCTATATTGGCCGCTAATTTTTTTCTATTTTTTCTCATGCATAACATTACCATAGCATTTCAAAAATTCCTATCATACCTAGCTTTAATCTCTTAGTGTTTAATAATTTTTATCTTTCTCATGGATATTGTAGCTACTATTTTTCTAGACCTATGTAGTTGATTTCCTTGGTCTTGTGTTGGTCTTGTGTTGATCAAAATAGTTAGAGATCTAATGTAGTATAAATTTATAGTATATTTTTCTCATGCAATATAATTTACAACCCCAAAGTGATTTCAATGAGGTTGGTCAAATACCTCCACCAACTACCATATAATTTTTTTTTCTTTCTCATGATTGCATCAATATATAGGGAATCTCTTACAATTAAGAGGAATAGTGAACACATTTTGTCCTTTGTTTATTTTATTTTGTTTCATGACATCATAGGATATATTTGATGCCTAAAACTAATAATAAGACTCTTTATAGATTGTCCAAGCACCTATTTTTATTTTTTGATATTTACTCTTAAAATTTATTTTGTTTCTAGAGGGATAATATGAAGAGTAGGAGGAGATTGAGGGATTTGTTGAGAGTTTTCTTGAAGATTTTGTTCAAGTTTTGTATGGATTTTTTCTTCATGTTATTCAATTTGTATGAGTTGATGGTTAGAGTAGATGGTTTAATAAATAAAAACTATTGAGAAACAAAATTGATCAACAATATGGATCATGGAAGTTTGATATCATTAATGGGAAATAATTATAAAAAACATGGAAACTGTATGAATGTAAAATGGATAGAAATAGAAATATGCATAAAAATAGCTTAAATCAAACCAAAATGATGCAAACCTCAAAAGATTGAACATATTATATTGAGTTGTTGAAGATTTGAATGTGGTTGCTCATGATTCCAACAACATGACATTAGCATAAAAGATATTGATTTTTGAAAATGGGATGAGAGGCCTCTTCTTTATAGAAAGCCAACTTTAAATGAAGGGATACAATTAAAATCCGATGTGACATGACAATCAATGGCCAAGATTGAAAGATGTAGTATGAAATAGGGTTAGGGATAAATTAGGGCAAAGATAGGACTTGGTTAAGGATGAATGGTTGAGATTGAATTATAAAATAATTCATTCAAGGGTGGAAATTAAATGAGATGTGAAGAGATAAGAATGACATGGATAAAGAGAATGGCACAAAAAATAGGTTGTTGGAGAAAATTAAATAATTAAATAATTATTTAATTTAGGAGGGAAAGTGAATAATTAAATAATTAAAAAAATTATTTAATCATAGAAGAAGAGGGAAAATTAACTTTTAAATTAAATAATAATTTAATTCAAAAGTGGAGGAAAAAGACAAATTAGTGAATAATTAAATAAATAAATTTTATTCAATTTATAGGAGAAGAGGATAATGAATAATTATATAATTATATAATTATAGTAGAAAATGTCAATAATTAAATAAATAAGAATTTATTTAATTATAGAAAGAAAAGGGGACATTAGTGACATAATTAAATAAATATAATTTATTTGATTAATCAAGGAGGAATAAGGAGAAAATAGATTAATTAAATAATTAAGAATTATTTAATTAATAGGAGAATATGACCTTAGGGGATAATCAAATAATTAAAATTATTCAATTATGCAAGGAAGAAGAATTAATGTGAAAAATGGCATTCATAGGTTTAGGACATTTTTCAGTGTCTACATTTTTCCCCTCTTTGAGATGATGTTGCGACTAAGAGAAGTAACATCATTTCAAAGAATACAACATAGTGGGTAGGAAAATGATTAGGACTAGAAACATGATGCCCAAGTCACTAGTGAGGATGGGGAAGGATGATGAGGAAGTACTGGTATGCCCCCTCGAGAGGACATGTGGGTTCAAATAACATGAGTGTGCTCTTGAAATGGATGAGAGGACTAGAGGATAAAATATAAAAGGATAGAGGAAAATAGATAAGGATGATGAAAATGTGAATGGTGAGGGAGGATGGATGATCATCATGCTGCAATGATATGGGCAACCTAGATTTGATATTGTACTTGACATTATGTACCAAGGTATAAGGAACCAGGATGACAATGTGCCCAATACGTGATCAAAAAGGTCAAGTGCAAACATTGGCCCATAACACCATGTGATAGGCTTTCATTAGGTCCTATCGCTTTAGTTGAAAAATACATCAAATATATCGATCGGGTATTGTTTAGAGGCTATATGTAATAGGAAACATCTTGACTAACTCTCTCAAATTTTATGAATGTTTAGACACTTGAAAATAAAACTTAAACTAAAAAGCCATTAAACTAGAAAGCATAAAGTTGGCTAAACTAGAAAGCATGAAATTATTAAGCTAGAAAGCATAAAATGATTAAACTAGAAAGCATAAAAATGATTAAACTAGAAAGCATGTAAATTACTAAGAAATATATTCTTGTAATAAAACTGTAACAACCATCAAATAACATCTAACTATTAACAAAAAAAAAACTTAACAACATACAACTGATAACCATAGTGGGTAATCCAAAGTTTTAGATAAACAGAACCAAAGATTATAAACTCAAAATGCAACCTGTAGGAATAACTTAACAGAGCTCAGGAAATCAGGAAATGGTGGCTTTCCCATCCCCATATTTTTGAGGAAATCAGGAAATGGTGGAATATTGATGTTCCAGGCACTGCTATGTTCATAATTGCTAAGAAACTAAGAGAATTCAAACACAAATTAAGAAGTTGGAAAAAAGAGTCCTTTGGAAATATCTTTTGTATTAAATCTGAACTTCAAATGGAGCTTGTGGAGATCCAGGATAAAATTCAAAGGGAAGGATACATAGAAAATAATAGGGTAAAATAAAATGAGTTGTTGGTGAAAATGCATGATATTATAGCTAAAGAGGAGGAGTTCTAGAGGCAGAGATCTAGAGTGTTGTGGCTTTCAGCTGGAGATAGAAACACCAGATACTTTCATTTATCTGAATCAAAACATAGGGCTGCCAACAAAATTTCTCACATACAAGTTAATGGCAAGAGATTTGAGGAGGAGGAAGACATCAAAAAGCAAGTTGTCCTCTTCTTTAAGAAGCTTCTCTCAGCGAATGGGGAAGTCAACCATATTGACCAAGATTTTTTGTTAGAGGCCATCCCTAAGGTTGTTGGGATGGAAGATAATGATAAGCTAGCTGCCATCCCCTCTAGGGAGGAAATTATGAAAGCCATCTTTTCTTTTGAAGGAAACAAGGCCCCTGGCCCTGATGGGTTTCCTATGTTCTTTTTTCAATGGTTTTGGGAGATTGTTGAAAAGGATGTTGTGAATGTTGTTAAAGAATTCTTTGGATCCAAAAGTCTTCTTAAGGAATTAAATGCTACTTTTGTGGTCCTTGTTCCCAAGAAACCTGGGGCTATGGAGTTTGAGGCGTTTAGTACTATTAGTCTCTGCAACTCTTTCTATAAAATCATATCTAAGGTATTGACATCACAGCTCCTTACTATCCTTCCTTTGTTGATATCCCCTCAATAGAATGGTTTTGTTCTAGGAAGGAAAATCCTCGACTCTATAGTCACTGTTCATGAGAATATCCATTCGCTAGTGGAATCTAAAACTGAAGGATTTCTTCTTAAGCTGGATATCTCCAAAGCTTATGACCGAGTTGATTGGGAGTTTTTATTCAAAATTCTAAGGGTGTTTGGTTTTAGTAGCAAAATTATTGAATTAGTGAATCAGTTGGTTACTACTGTCTCCACTTCCATTATTGTCAATGGTTCTCCCTCGAGATTCTTTTAGAATTCAAGAGGCCTAAGACAGGGTGATCCTATCTCTCCTATTCTATTCACAATCATGGTTGAGAGCTTGGGAAGAAATCTTAAAAGATTGATTGAACAGAGGTCTCCTGTTGGTCTTAGACCTTCTTCTACTAATATTATTTGTTCTCACCAATAGTTTGTTGATGAAACTATGCTGATGGGAAGATCAATGGTGACTGAGGCTAAGACTTTGAAAAAAATATTAGACGTGTATGAGAAGGCGACTGGATAGATGGTCAATAGATAGAAGAGCTCCCTTTATTTCTTTAATACCCCTGAGCATAGACAAATAAATATTGCTAGAATCCTTCGTTGTAGAGTGGAATCCTTACCCTCTACATATCTTGGATTACCTCTATGCCTTAAACCTCCAGAATCCTTCTGGTGTTCACTGGTTGATAGGTTTAGTAAGAAGTTGGCAGGATGGAAAGGAGCTCTTCTAAGTCAAGTAGGAAAAATTTAGCTCCTCAAAGCTTCTCTTCAGAATCTCTTGGTTTATGCATTAATCATTTTCAAAATACCTACTAAATATGCAGCGGCCATTAAGAAGATCCAAAAAATATTCCTTTGGTCTGGTGTGGAGGAGAAAAAGAGGATGCCTCTAATAGGATGGGATTTGGTTTGCAGACCGAAATCCTTGGGGGGATTAGGTCTTAGAAAAATTAGAATGATTAATAAGACTCTTCTTGCTAAAAAAATATGGAGATCCTTTTTGTCTGATGGAGAATGGAAAGATATATTAAAAAGTAAATATATGACCAATTGTGTGTCCCTCAAATCCTTGTTGGATTCTCCTATTCTACCCCATGGTTCAGCTTGCTAGAATGACATGATTGTTGGTAGAAATATTTTGGAATCAAGGGTTGGTTAGCACATTAGAAGTAGTAATCTAGCCAGGTTCTGGGAGGATAAATGGATTTTTAAGGATCCCCTAATCAAAATTGAAAGATTCAACAAATGGGCTGAGTTTTGCAAAGCAGCTTTTGGAGAGTATGTTAAAGATTATTGGAGTGAAGGAGATTGGGTGGATTTGTGTATGGTTAGCCAGGAGTTGGCTCCGATTCAATCTTCCTTGATGGATGTCAGATTGGGACAAAATCAGTTGGATGATCATCTGGTCTGGATGGACAACCCTTCGGGTACTAATATATTTCGTTGGTTGTCTCTCTGTTGTCCCTTTCTCAAGCCCCCCCTCCTTTCTGGTCTAAAGCATGGATAAAACACTTGAATCCTAAATTCAACATTTTCTTCTGGATTCTGCTTCAAAATAAGGTGCTCATGGTGGATAATATTTGCAAATGGGGATTAAAAATCCCCAACAAATGTTACCTTTGCAAGAGTGAGGTGGAGTCAACAAACCATTTGTTTCTCCACTGTCTGTTTGTTGCTACAATCTGGGGAAATTTTTTGGATCTCTGGAATATATCTTGGGTGTTCCCTCTGTACATTGAAGATTTATTCTCACAATGGAAAGCCCCATCTCAAAATCCTTTCATTCAAATGTTATGGGATTTTATTTTCCCTTTTGTTGTTTGGGGAGTGTGGAAAGAACGTAATAACATACTTTTCAAGGATAAGGAGATGTTGGAGATTAGTTTTTTTGAAATTTTTTTTAGGCTAATAAAGGAAAAATTCAATGTTATTCCCCAAAAATCTTTTAATCTTGAGGCTGTGGTGTGCACTCCCTATGATCTAATGATAGCCAAGGATTGGAATCTCAAAATAGATGTATCTAAGGCATCCAAGCTAGCTAAGAAAGAAAGGGAGGGTGTGCGTTGGACCTTTCTACCAAATGGCTAGACTAAAGCCAACTTTGATGGCGTTGCGAAGGGAAATCTGGGGATGGCTGGAAGTGGAGGTGTGTTAAGGGACTCAAATGGTAAATTTTTGGTGGTTGTGGCCATTTCTCTAAGTTCTCAAACCAACCATGTGGCGGAGGCTATAGGAGCTTTTCAAGTTTTAAATTTAGCACATAATCTAAATATAAAATATTTATGGCTTGAAGGGGACTCCAAAAACATCATTGATTGTATCCTAGGTAGGACCCCCCCTCCTAGTCTATTAAGAATTGAATTGAAGACGCTAAAGCTATCTTAGATAAGTTTGAAAAAGTTAAAATCTCTCACGTCTACAAGGAACCTAAAAATGTGGCAGATTACTTTGCAAATGAGCGGGTTAAGCGGGGAGGTTTGAACATGTGGCAGAATTTCAGGGACTTGGGAGCTGAAGTCAGGACCTTATTAGATTATGATGTTACGCATGGGAAAGAAGCAAATATCTTTAATGATGATAGGGAAAAGAGATAAGTACATCAAAATCAATAGATTTGATGGGGTCGTTTCAAATAACATAGCTAGTAAGAAAAAGTGGCATTCTTTGTGGGTTCATTTGAATGGCTGCGTAAATTTGCAATAGGTTTTCAGCGCTGGTAGAGATTGCAGTGAGGGGCATGTGAATATGGGGGGGATAGGAAAAGAATCAAGCCAAATAGCTACAAAATGCACACGGGGAATGCTAAGGTCTGGAAACAGGTTGAGTGAGGTGGTTTGGTTCCATTCCTGGAAAACTTCATGGACCTGATCCTAAGGCCACTGACTACTTTGAGAAGAACTGGAATAATGGAGAAATTACCCTCTTTGGAAGAAAGGTGAAACTAGATGAGAAAATCATAGGAGAGGTGACTGGAATGTCCACTAAGGGCATGAAATTTTATCATGACAGAAGGTTTTCAGATGAGGCGGTAATCAATTTCCCAAAGAAAGAAAAGGAGAAACTGAAACTGGTCAAAGTTTCCAACAACTATTTTGAAATCGACTCCATCAAGGCGCTTTCAAGAAAGGTGCTCTGTGTCATTATGGAGTATATTACCTTGGACAGGAGATTCACCAGAGTTTATGGTTATCATTTTTCTCTCCTTAACCGCTTTTTCCATAAGGTACAAATTTCTTTGCCTCATTACTTGTTCTGTTCGTTGAGCAATAGCCTTGAGGACCACAAGAAAAATCCCAAGAGAAACCCTATTCTTCATCCTGGGCTTTTTAGGTTGATCTATGAACATTTTCAAAGCCTATCAGCTTTATCCAAACCGGTTGCCTCCATGGCATCTGAGGACTATGATACAGATAGTGGCGGTTCAGAGAATCATTCTAAGCCTAACCCGAAGATAATTTTTGAAGCCCATCCATCCCTTGTCCTTTCTAGCAAGAAAACCTAGCTTTGTAAACCCTAGCACACAAAAGCTAACCCTGAGAATTACCCTAGCTGCCCGACCCCTTTAAAGAAACTTGTTCTCAAGGGTTCCCCTACCGATAAGTTGGTTTCCTACTCTGTGGACTCTCTAGAGGACAAAACTGAGAACCCTAAAGCTAGCAGAGATTTTGTTTCTACCCTTCCTGCCTCTTTCAAAGATGATGGAACCAAATTTCCTAGCTCCCCTAACCCAGATGATTTCGACCTCATTTTAGATCGGGATCAGTCTAGAGATATCCTTGCCTTTGCTAGAAGTGGCATTGGTGATATTTTCAGGGTTATGAAATGGGCCTATCAAGAAATCAATGATCTTAATCTCAGAAATAGGGTTCTAAATATAAAGTTGGAGGAACTGGAACTATAGCTGTCAGGTCTTAACAATGAAGAAGGAAAATGGAAAAAGAACAATACAGGGACAAGAGATGATGACATTGAGGACAAGTATAAGACTCGGGAAGCTGAAATTGTTATAACAAAAAACAATATGAAAATTGTTGTGGAACAAAACCATAGAATGGCAAGGCACAATGCCATTATCATTAATGCAATTTCTGAAAAGTTGGAAAAGTCACAATAGGGCTTGCTGGTTGTTGACCTGGAAGAGGACAAGGATAAAAGCAAGGATGAGGACCAAGGAATATCGAAGAGGACCTGTGCCAACCTTAAGAGGAAAGCACCTCCTACTCCCCAAATGGTCCAAATCTTAAAGAGGGGGCTTCAAGAGATGAACAACATGGAAGTTGAGATAGTGGAAATTTTAAAGTCCCAAGTTTAGTTGTTGCTGGTGTTTTGTCTGGTCTTTTTGGGGTATTTTTGTGGCCCTTGCTGGCATTTTTTGGTGGTTGTTGTTTTTTTATTATGATGTCCTCTTTGCAGCCTCTCTGTTTCTGGGTTCTTTGATGATTTATTTCTTTTGTTTGTAAACTTTGTGGTTTCGGGTCCCTGTAAAACCCATTTTTTCCTCTTTCAAAAATAGAGCTCAACACATACAAATCACATTCATTCACATTTATCATGTACAGAATAAAAACAAAAAAAATGAAAATGAAAATACATATCTATCTATTCTACGATTCCCTCGAGTGGCCAGCTCTCGGTTACTACTACGCTTAACTCAAATCACATGAACTTTTGTATCTTGAAAATTAATCCATCCAAGATAATTCCATTGCACACTGCTAATAACTTAGAATAAGACCGACAAAGCTTATTTTATTCATATCAGGAAAAGTGTAACATAAAGACATACTTTAAAAGCACATTATGACAACATAATGATATCGAGTTTGCATTGTTTCTGGCAGTTATATATTTATACAAAACTGCTAACAAAATCCTAGAATTTAGATGGTGAAGATCACCATTGAAAAAGTCTTCAACAAAATTCAACTAACCAACGGACTTAGGTCCATAACATAAAGCATTTAAAAGGCTCGGAGTGAGCCATAAAGTCTTTAAACAAAAAGTAACCAAAAAGCATTAAAAGACTCGATCCACTATGCACTTCCTAAAATTTTGGCGTGTAGACTTCCGACGTTGGTCTTCAACTGCTTTGAAGTCTACTTTAAATCCACTTGATTGTGCATAATGATCGACTATGTATAATGACCTGTACAATACTAAAAACTATACCATTATGTTAGTGCGAGTCAACTTATTTCAATTGATTTTAGGAAATAAAGATTATACATCTTTTCACAAAAAGTAAACAATTATTAATCCTAAAGACAAACAATTGGTAGGGTAAAAGCAATTGGGAGAAATAAGGAAGGGTATTTGGATTTTTATATACATGAGGTTATTATACCTCATCACTTCTCCCCCTCCTAGGCTTGAGTAGGTCCTCCTGCTCTTCAATTTACCCTGTTCCTATTCAACTACTCATACTTCACACTGAGGTCATACAAATCTTCTACCTCTCTATCCCAATCATCAGGGATTCTAAGGAAACCCTCATTGAATTTGACCCTTGCTTTCCATGACTGTAAATTATCAGGGTTTTGAATTGTAGTAATATGCACTACAGGGGGTGGTGAAAGAAGTAATGGAGGTCTATATTTCATTCTCATCCATTCAATCTTAAGTTGTTGTAGAATATCTACCAATGTCGCTTCCCTTTTATAAGACCACCTAATATTTGTAGGTGAAATCACCTCTCTTCTTTTAAGGTACATAAGACGAGGAGTGTACCTCTCTTCATAGGAATTCAATGCTTTTCCTATCAAATCTAGCCCCTTGACTATAAAATGCTCAAAATATATCCGAAGATTATTATTATACTTACTTTTCGCAGTTTCATTGATCTTGATGATTCAAAATTGAGCTTTAAAAGCAAAAGGTTTCCTATTAGGATACCACATTTGAAGTCCAATAGTCTTTTCTTCCTATAAATACTCTCTTGTCCTTTCTTGCCATTGAATCTAGTTTTACATGGTTGAAAAAAATGACCCGAGCTAAAATTCACCAACAAAGAAACTAACAAAGAAATCTGTATATCTTTCTAGGAACAAATTGTGCACAAAGAATTCACATAACAAATTTTGTTGAGTAAGAGTTGATTCCGTAAATATTTTTACAAACTCTTTATCATCCAGATCATGTGGAAGATTGCAGGAAATCCTTAATAGTTTTCATCTTAAGAGTTGTTCATTCAAAAACATGGAATACAGTATAGATGGCCTCTTGCGGGCTAACAATAGTTCACCAATTTGACATCTATTTTAGCTTGATGAATCCTATCATATGACTCTTTTAACAAAACCATCTCCTTCTTTAGCCTAGCATTTTCTATACCTGTTTGTCCCAGAAAATAACACCTCTCCATCCATGTAACCAACAATGGAGGTATATGAACCTAGAACCATTCCATTTTGGTTGGTTTGGTCTATATCTCTTTTGACTCCATGGTTGGTTTAGCATTAATCTCCTACAAGTCTTTCTCTAACTCAACAATTTTGCTTAAAGAGGAATTAAACTCATATTCCTGTTTGTCCTTTTCTTTTTCAAAAGCAGTGAATAATTGCATAAAATTATCACTTAAACTTTTGATTTTTCTATCTTTTTCAGAAATTTTTTTCACATACCTTTTACTCTCCTCATTCCACTGCTACACTTGAAATTGCAAATTTTCAATAGTTTGATCTTTTTGTTCTATTTGAATTTTAAAATTTGCAATTTCCTAGTCTCTCTTCTTCAAAACTACAGTGTGCACATCTATCTCTTCATGTTGCTGATTAATTTGATCTTCCTTTTTCTGCAACTAACATTTCAATTGAGCAATTTTTTCTTTTAACTCCTCTAACTCTATGTCTTTCTGATCAGATTTTTCAACCTCTGTATCAACATAAAAAGGAAAATTGGGAATTTCCACATCATCACTAATCATATTTTCCTCATTAGGAACTTCAAATGAACCTTTTTCAATAACATTACTAACTAAGGGATACAAATGTTTCACAGTTTCATCCTTAACACCCAAATAATGTGGCGATTGTTCCCCTACTTCTTGTCTTAACTGTGATGGCATATCCATCCTCTCAGCCTTAGGGGATTAACTGGTTTATTTTTCACTATCTTTTTCTACTTCCTCACAATGTTGAACCTTAGTTTCTAGTGATTGGGCTTCAATATCATGTGGTTTTCGACCATGCCTTTTCTTTTTAGGGGCATTCAATTGGTCACTAGCTATGACACCACCAATTTCAACAGATAACCTCTTACTTCTCCTTAAAGGAGGAGGTGTTTGAAATGTTGTTTTAGATTTATTTTTCTTCTTGTGAGGAGGTTCTTCCTCATCCCCTAAATTTATTATTTCTACATTTTCTTAATGAACTGGGGTTTTTGAAATATTGGGTAAAATTTCTGGCACTTCACCGTCAAGAGCTATTGTGGCATGTTGGGGTTCAAAAGCTTCTAGAGGCTTAGGGGAATTCTCTTCCAAACGTTGAGCCACCTGCCCAGATTATTCACCTTCTTCAAGGTGTCTTATAGGCTCTGGATTTTCAAATTCTTGGAGAAACTTTTTCCACTTCTTTTTCATTTTCTTTCGGAAATGATATTTACATATTAAGTGGATGAGGCCATGGTGTTTAAGTGGTCCTGAACCAATTTTGAATTTTTCTATCATGCTAGTAACAAAATCACAAAGAAATGCAGGTAGATTAACCCTAAGTGTGGGGTTTCCAGTGTCATGGTGCAAATGGGTGAGTAGGCGAAAAGGTGGACCTACAATTACTGTACATTGTCCTTCACAAGTGAAATATTTGATAATCCAAGCCACTGCTATTCACCATGGCTCTGGGATGGAAATTCTCTAAAATTATTTGTTTTTCCCTCTAGTGCTTACAGTTAACAAAGTCTAAGGTTCCCCTTCTCTATGAAAAAGCTCTACCATTTTTTGATAAGAGATATTGGTGGTTTCTGAAAAATTAATACCTTCATTTTCAAGACCAGATAGATGAGAAATGATCTTAGGACTTACCCAGAATCGCTTGCCACACACTACAGATTGACCATCTACAAAATTCTTTGCAAATTCCTTCACCAGTTGCTCATTGTGTCCCTCAAATTTCTTTATGAACTCCAGCCACCCCACTCTATGGAACAATTCTGAAATATTGCTTAATGCCAATAATTTATCTGCCGAAGTTGGTTTAGATTTCCATTTTGCTCCTCCTGTACTGTGTTCCCTTATGGATCTGCTCAGTTTCTACTAAAATGCTATGGTGCTCAAAGAAAACTGTTTAAACAAAACTAAATTGCAGAGTGAAGAAAATGTAACTTTTCAATCACCTATACTTGATATAATTGACGGGACATGAATTAATTGTCACATTTGGGCTTCGTTGTACTTTCATTATTACTTTGCATGGGAAAAAGCACAAAAAGAATTGTACTTTAAGCAAACGTACAATCACACAATTTACTAAATTTGGAGGGTGGGTGCATGAAGTTGGGTTACACTTTTGTGTCCAATTCCAAAAAAAAATTGAAAATGACATAACGCGAGTGTGTTATAACGCGCTCGCGTTATGTCATTTTAAAAGCAATAAAAAAGTGAAAGTGATTCATTTTTTGTTGTCTGCTTTTCTACTCTTCCCGCGGCCAAAAACCCTCATTTTCGCACTCACGTTCTAGGAGGAGGAATTCTACAAAATTCATAAAAAAAAATTGATTTTTCTTTGCAAAGATGCTGCCATGACGACGAAGAGGTGTAGGAGGTAAGTATTGTTTTCTATTTGTTTTGAATTTCTTAGTTTCAAGTTGATTTTGTTTGTTTTAGGTTAGATTTGATTTTTTTTTTTGAATTTGTAGGAGATGCAAATGATCCTGAAAATCCTCAACAAGAAGAGCAGGAAAATCCTCAACAACAAAATCCTCAACAAAATCAACCTCCCCCACCAATCACTCAACACCCTCTTGGCACTCAACAAAATTTGAGGAGTGAAATTGAGAACAACAGAAAAAAAATTGAGGATTTTATTAGTAGGTTGAGTGATCCAAATGCTTCAACCACAAAAAGAATGACCCTAGCAAATTCATTGAAAGAGATGTTAAAAAATTTAGATTCAATTACCCAACAAATAACTGGATGGCAAGATAGGAGGCAGGCAACTAGGGCATATTATGCAGATAAACTATCATGTAAACAAGTAAAAGATTTAAAAATTACTAAAGGTGATTTGTGCTTTTTATTCATTGACCCTAGAACACATAAAAATCTTAGCCTCAATGCAAAGAGGTTTCCTATTCATTGGTGCCACCACCAAGAGATTAGGAACCATTTTTATGATAGGTGGTTCTTGATCTTTGACTACCCACCGTGCAACAATTGTGAAGTCCCCCAATATTTTCTTAGGAAACTATACAGTGAGCTCGTATTGAACCAAATCCCAAATTATTTTGATATGAGGGAGTTCTAGGGGAGAGGTGGGGGGTTGGCTCAGGATAGGCCCAATGCACAGCTGGATCTTGAGTGGCAAGGGAGACAACCTCTCGCTAGGCCGGCTCATGAGAAAATTGTTATGCCTACCATTGCGAAGGAGAGTGCCAACGTAGAGACATTGCAGGTGATCAACACTTTGACCCAGAGTGTCATCCATCATACTAGCCCTATTGTACAGTGCCATCTAGGGGAGTCTTCAGGTGGTGGCCTTCAAACCCATGTGTGTCAATCTTGTGGGGCAACTTGTTCATATGACCCCACCGACACTCAGGAGGATGCTACGCAGGATCTATATGCTGCTATGTAGGATCTGTATGCATCTACGGGAATGGAGAGGATGACTGACATTTTGCACCATGCACATGGCATTGATACTCAGGTAAAAGTTAGCATGTTCATTTAATTTAATTTATTAAATTTTGATTCTAAAATGAAAGATTAACTAATTTAGTTTTATTATTTTAATAAAATTGCAGGGTCACAGTGTTGAGACTGGATACACTGGTCCTCCATCTACTTATTTCTATAGTACACCTATCAGTGGGGTATGTTTCTAGTAAACAATTATAAATTTATTACATGTTAATAGCATTGTTTTACGAATGGTATTTTAATATGTGATTTTGGATGTTGAATAGGCTAATATTGAAGGTTTCAAACAAACACCTCCTAGTGCCAGTGGATTTACTCAAATGTACACATAGGTAATAGAATAAAGAGAACTTAACTAATGAATTATACTTAATAGATTTGTGTAGTTTATATTCATATTGTTGGTTTCGTTGCATTACACATCATTCAAACTCAAATAATTACTTTGAATTCCATAACTAATAACTAGATGTTGATAGATGACAAAATTTCAACTGTACAATATAGTTGTTTAGAAAGTCAACATAAGCAACACGATGCAATTACTTCACATGGAGGCATGTGCTTGCAAAGGTGCACCAACACAACAAACTATGGATGCTTGGAAAAAATCTATGAAACCATAATAGTAAGCAATAGCATAGACAAGGTAGTTAGTGATGCAGAGCATCATATCAAAACATTCAATCATCAAGGTACATATGACCCAATTGAATCAGGAGAAGATCAAATTGAATAAGCAACTAGAATTTCTTTCTCTTTTCATAAAAAATCACATTGTTTCATTTGCAAACCACAAGGCAACAACAAGCCAACACATTTCAATAATTCTTCTTATCATCCTCAAGCTTCAAACATCTTATTTATCAACAAAAATGACTGATCCATGCACAAGAAACCTAATTAGAGTCACTAAACAATCCACTCTTTCATTATTCACCAAGGCACCCTTCCACTCAATTTTCTTTACCTAGGAAAAATAACCAAAAACCAATCTTTCATGTTACAACCTATATCCATCAGATCCTAACACACCTTTTTCATCATCAATTTATCTGAATTCAAAGCAAAAACCTGATAAAGAGCTCTAAATCTTTCAATTCCTTAAACAACTCACCAAATTTTCACTTTTACCAACTAGTTCCTCAAGACCAAGATACTACAATCAACCATTTACACCTCAATCATTTCATCTAACTTCCAAGACATTACTCACATCATGTTTTTGACTGAAACAAACCTAGTTCATATCCACATAATACCGATTTATCAAATTCATAAGTTCTTATGTAGTCAAATTACCATTTCCACCTAGGGACATATTGCTACAACATATCAAATCATCATGTTTGGCCTCAAGGCCTTCACCAAACCATTCACACACCTTTGATATCTTCACATTGATGGTTCTATGCCAAAATAAACATTTAAATCTTTGTATTTACAGAATTACACACTTTTACAGTCTTACCACCATTTTGCTTGTAGGTCACATATCCCTTAATCGGGTGATTCCTTTCCATTCACTTTGTATATCCACATTCCCAATGTACATTCAAGAGCCTTTTTTAACACATCATAACATATCAAAATTTCTCAGTAGCTTGTCATAAATAAATTACCAGATTCTTGAATTGTTCGCTGGAAAGGGCTACTAATTTAGGCCTAAATTACAAATAAAGTGCTCATAGTTTATCACCAAAATACCAAAGGACTGAAAAAAGTCATTCATCATGTCACAAAACTGAAGAATCAAACATTTTTAGCAACAGAAAGGCTCCATAAATCACTGTTCCAAAAAACCCCTATTCTATGCACAAATCAAGCCCTACAAAGGAGGGTTTATTGCATAAGGTACTTACAAACCTTAAATACTCCTTCCCACCACCAAAAACACCATGGAAATAGCCTGCATAAGCTTTAGAAACTCACCACCCACCTTCATGCATGCTTTTGCATTGAACACCACCCTGAAACCATGCTTTCCATGAAGGAAACTTTGTATTTCCTGTATGATTCAGCAGCCAATCAGAGATTTCTTGATTTCCCTATTCTTGTACACTCACAAATTGCTTAAAACATTCTAAAAACCTTCTATACATTCCATCCCATCAATCTCCTAAATCTACATTGGTGGGATGGTGAATTCAAGCCGTAAATGATCCTCAAACCCTTGACTGGTTAATCTGACAGACCACAAAAACCTTGGCTTTTAAATTTGATGGTAACTCTTCAAAACATCACTAGATGATTGTTAACACCTTGCATAAAGTGAAAAAACAAATATATAGCCTATGCAAGAACTAAATTCAAGAATGGAACACAGTGAAAACAGGAACAAGGAACTTTATTTATTGAAAATGATTCAAGAATACAAAATATGTTCTTTTTCCCACCTTTTACATGATTTTATATATATTACAAATCATATAAATTCCTTTTGAATCTCCCTCATCGAGTGAAACTACCTAAACTGCCTTGTGACTTTTAATATTCCATGCTTCTTTGCCTTTTTACAAATTTTCCCGTCTTTAGCAACATTTGGAAATCTATTTTTTTTGTGACCACCTAAGGACCTTAAATACAATGAAGTAGGTCTTTATATGACCTTTACATGAATTTACAAATGGGCATTCAATCTAGACAAAAAATTTCCTGAGAGGCAACTAGTAACCTAGGTGCTCTTGCACCAGTTAATAGTTTGAAAAAATGCCTCGAAGAAATGCAGTCTCATGGTGATGGAATTCCATTCCATCACCACATGAGACCACATTTCTTCAAGACATTTATTCAAACTGCTCACCACCTTTCCTATGATACCACATTTTTCATACATGTTCACCAAATCATTTTATCAAACTACTCACTTCCTTGCAGTTGTTGCTATGGCTAAAAGCCTAAAATAGGTGCTTTCCAACAAACTATATGGATGCTTGGAAAAACATCTATCAAAGCATAATAGTAAGCAATAATACCATAGAGAAGGCAATGAAATTTTTGAAAAAATGCCTAGAAGAAATGCGGTCTTATGGTGATGGAATGTCATGATGTGCATTTGTTTGTAATGGCATGCCATCACCATGAGACCCCATTTCTTTTGAGGCATTTTTTCAAATAGTTCACTGCCTTCTCTATGCCACCATAGTTATCGTACATGTCTACGAAAGCATTTAATCAAATGGTTCAGCAGCTTGCTGCTATGGGTAAAATCCTAAAAACACGTCCTTTCGAACAAGATATGGATAGGGAAAATAGTAAGCATGATAATTAGAAATATATAGTTAAATACTTGTACTCAAAAAAAATTTCATTAGATCTCATACATTATAAGTCATGACATGGATCGCTATTGTAACTTTTTGTGATTGAATAATTTGTTGTTTTATTTTCAGATGTTGGTTGTGGAAACACCTCCAAATGTTATGAGGGCAATGGATATCGGTGTTTCATACGCTATACAATATTCGATGGCTCTGATAGGGGAGGTATGAGGGAAATTACTAAATTTCAATTTACATTTGTTGTTATAGATGTTAGTTCTAGTGAAAAATAAAACCATTATTGATTCATAGTTTAATTCCTATTTGGATGGTTTATACAGGGCTTGAGCACGCCTCAATATCGGCATGCAAATATTTCCATTGTGGAGAGTGATCGTGAGATGGCCGTAAGTGATTATTTTGTTAAATATATCATTTTTTATAATGTAATTTCTATATATTAATGTCTTTACTTCTTATTGTAACAGTTAAAACTTCACCAGGAGCTAAACTCTAGGAGGAGCAATAGGAGCACTCCTCGAGCACAACAAAAATGAGTGACAGACTTATCGCCATTGGATCACCAAACAAAGGGAAATAATTTATTTCCAGAGCATGGAGAGAAATGAATTTTGATTCTAGAGCCCTTTGTTGTATGCCTAGACATGGAAATTTTGTACATATTTTGTATTGGACATATTTGACATTGTATGCCTATATGGCATTCTCGTAAGCCTATATGGATATTTTGTAACTACATTTTATACTTATATCGACATATATTGTTGTATGCGTACATGGCTATTTGGTTAATACAATTTTTTTTATCGCTGGTGTCCATATTTGCATTATAAATTCATGGTTCAATAGATATGAGTTACGTGTATTCAAGTGTATAATTTACAACTTACGTGTATAATTTTTGACTTACGTGTTTTCATTTGTATACCTTGTATTCATGCATATACTTTGTATTAAGTTGTGTATACCATGTATTCGTGTGTATACTTCAAGGCATATGTGTTTGTGACTACTTGTGCTTCCCTTATACATGTACATGCTTGACTTATTCACGTGTATATTTATTAATTGGTTAGCCCTAGCATTGATCATTTATTTCCTTCATGGTTTGTCTTGAATAAATTAATTGATTGATAGTAAACAACTAAGTATTTAAAAGCAAAAAACACGTTTTCAATTGGTATTCCATGAAATGATTTATAAAAAGATTCCAATTTATATTTAATCATTTGATTGGAACAATTGAATTAAGCAAAGGATACATAATCTTCATGTAACACTTGCAAAACATAATATTCAGAGTAGATGAAGTAGTCAACTTCTTGACACATTATCTATGTTACCAGGTTCTTCTATTTTAGCCCTAGTTCTGGTTCTGGTTCACTCAGGTGGTGTGGGTCCTAGTTTGGTTCACCTATGGGTTCAACCAGGGTCCTTCATTTTTGGGTCTGGTTCGCCCAAGCAGAACCCAAGAGAACCTAGGAAAAACCTAGATAGAACCCAGGCAAACCAAGAAAAAACTCGCGTGCCTAGGCATCCAAAAAAGTCTTTTTTTGAATATTTTTTTAATGTTTTATGGAGTTTGACTTTGACCCACACCCAAGGGAACCCTAAAAGTGATGTCTGAATCACTTCAAACACCTTAAAAACCTCATTCTTATTCATTTTTTTGCAAACAAGAATTTTAATTCCAAGAGGTCGAGCTTTCATTTTTGCTTGCTAGATTGAAAGTGGATTGTGACACAAATTTCTTTTTTCAAAAATTGTTCTGCATCATTGAGCTGAGAATCTATCACACATTTGTAGAGAAATAGAGGAATACTACAAACTAACACACATTACAATTTTGTTCTCATTGAATTGATGTACTCTCCAGCATCTCTCTTCTCTCATGCGAAGAGTTAGAACTGCTTGGCCATGCCTTTGCATCATTCAGGAAGTTTTGCTCTTTTTGACGATGTCAAAAGCATGACTGCGTATAGATTAGGCAAAAGATTTTTCCTTTTAGATTAGCAATGCATGGAAGTTTCAAAAAGTATCCTTGATATTACAAAAAGATATGTGTTTATACCATAGCAGCAAAAACCTTTTGGGGAAAAATCGACAAACTAGGAGTATAAGATTTTTTTGAAAAAATGGGGAAAAAGTCTAGAAAAAATTTAAAAAAAACCAGATTTAAAAAAAGGTAAAAAAAAGTAGAACAAGAGATAATTAAAAAAACAATTTAAAGGCATTTCCATAGCATAGAGATATAGAGAGCAAATAAAATAAAGAGTTTAACTAATAAATTGTAAAAAAAAGATTTTTGTAGTTTATATTCATATCTTTGATTACATTGCATTGCACATCTTTCAAACTCAAAGCATTGCTTCACATTGCATAACTAATAACTAGATGCTGATAGATGACAAAATTTCAATTACAATATAGTTTTTACAAAGTCAACCTAAGAAGTTATGCAATTACTTCACATTGCATAACTAATAACTAGGAGCAGCTGCCAATTGCATTTGCTTGTCATGGCATTCTATGAGACCACATTTCTTTGAGACATTTTTTCAAACAGTTCACTACCTTGTCTTTACTACCACATTTTTGATACATGTCTACCAAATCATTTTTTCAAATAGTTCACTACCTTGTTGCTATGGTTGAAAGCCTAAAACAAGTGCTTTCAACAAGCTATGGATGCTTGGAAAAAAATCTATCAAAAGCATAATAGTAAGCAATATCATAGACAAGGCAGTGAACTCTTTGAAAAAATGCCTCAAAGAAATGAGCTCATGGTGATGGAATGCCATGACAATCAAGCAATAAAGAAATGAGGCCTCATGGTGATGGAATGCCATGACAATCAAAAGAATTTGATTTTCATGGCATTCCATCACCATGAGACCTCATTTCTTTGAGGAATTTTTTCAAAGAGTTCACTACCTTGTCTATGCCAACACATTTTTCATACATGTCTATCAAAGCATTTTATCAAATAGTTCATTGCCTTGTTGCTATGGCTAAAAGCCTAAAACAGGTGCTTTCAAACAAGCTATGGATGCTTGGAAAAAATCTATCATAGCATAATAGTAAGCAATAGCATAGACAAGGCAATGAACTATTTGAAAAAAATTCCTCAAAGAAATGTGGTCTCATGGTGATGGAATGCCATGACAAGCAAATTGTTATGGATTGTCATCGCATTCCATCACCATGAGACCACATTTCTTTGAGGCATTTTTTCAAACAGCTCACTGCCTTATCTATGCTACCACATTTTTCATACATGTTTACTAAAGCATTTTATAAAACAGTTCACTTCCTTGCTGCTATGGCTAAAATCCTAAAATAGGTGCTTCCAAAAAAGTTATGGATGCTTGGAAAAAATCTATCAAAGCATAATAATAAGCAATAGCATAGACAAGGCAACGAACTATTTGAAAAAAAGCCTCAAAGAAATGTGGTCTCAATGGTGATGGAATGCCATGACAATCCATAGCAATTTTCTTGTCATGACATTCATCATGCCATTCCATCACCATGAAACCACATTTCTTTGAGGCATTTTTTCAAACAGTTCACTGCCTTGTCTATGCTACAACATTTTTCATACATGTCTACCAAAGCATCAAACAATTCACTGCCTTGCTGCTAGGGCTAAAATCCTAAAAAAAGGACTTTCAAACAAGATATGGATGCTTGGAAAAAATCTATCAAAGCATAATTGTATGCAACAAGCTATGGTCTCATGGTTTTTTTTCACGTGAAAATCAACGTGATTTTATTCACATTTTTTTGTAGGTTATAAACACATTTTTTTTTGGAAATTTTGTTGCTTTAAATGACATTCAATTTTATGGTGGTTTTTTTGTTTATATGATGATATGTGATATTCTAATCCTAATTCATGCTTCTATGTTGCATAAATATATATTTTGTTTTTACATGTTTTTTGTACCAATGAACCCAAAACGAACTGAACCCCCCTCCAAATTTTTTTGGCCAAACCAACAAACCGAACCCCCAAACCTGAACCTCAAAACCTATTCCAACACTCTTCATTTTGCTTGCACAAACTTAATTGACCACCAAATTATGTTTCCCCTTGACTTTACCCACGTTTAATCCCTCAAACCTCTCTTTTTCATTCAAAACCCTTGTTTTCCCAACTAGGGAATGTCATGCCATAACATACTTTTGACCTCCCCTATCCTTGTAGACCTTTTGAACACATCAAACTCCACAATCTCACCCTATTTCCAACCTATTCTAACTTATTTTCAAGAAATTTCTTCTTTTCACCTCTTCTAGCCTTGCTTTTAAGGGGCCTCAATTTTGAATTTTCAACAGGGGCAATGTTAGCAGTATCTTCCAATGCCCTTACTAATGCTATTTTATTATTCCTAATCCCTATCCTACTTACATCAGGCCCATATCACCAAGACACAACCTGAACAATAGGTGGAATGGCCTATTTCAACATACTACACTCAAATCCTTAAGAGATCGATTTGGTTGAATGTAGCTCATAGCGATTCCGTGTGTTTGGGGAGAAAGAGGACCATTCCTAGTGTAAAAATGCCTATTCGGATGCATTGGAACAATCTGTTTGGTCACATGAGTTGCAGAATGAAAGTTGCACCACTTTGCAACTTTCCATTGCTTCCATTTGACACTTTTTCCATCAGCTGAAAAATGGAAACCACGAGAAAATCACTTTGAGATAACAAAAATTGAGAGAGGTTATTGTAGAGGGGCCCAACACAATCCCATGGGATTAGATGAGAAGTTTCTAAGAATCATGGTGTCTGAGTAACCTCATGCTGAAGTTTGCAGCCATTTTGCCCTTTAGACCCTTAAGGGATTGATCTGGTTGAATGTAGCTCGGAGCGATTCTGCATGTTTGGGTGTAGAAGAGGACCATGCCTAGCATAAAAATGCATATTTAGATGCGTTGGAACAATCCGTTTGGTCACATGAGTTGCAAAATGAAAGTTGCACGACTTTGCAACTTTCCATTGCTTGCATTTGACACTTTTTCCATCAACTAAAAACTAGACACCACGGGAAAACCACTCCAAGATAACAAAAACCTAGAGAGGTTATTGTAGAGGGGCCCAACATGATCCCATAGGATCAAACAAGAAGTTTCTAAGTATCACGGTGTACGATTAACCTCATGCTAAAGTTTGCAATCATTTTGCCCTTTGGACCCTTAAGGGATCGATCCGGTTGAACATAGCTCGGAGCGATTCCGCATGTTTGGGTGTGAAAGAGGACCATTCCTTGTGTCAACATGCCTATTTGAATGCATTGGAACAGTCTGTTTGGTCACACGAGTTGTAGAACGAAAGTTGCACCACCTTGCAACTTTCCACTACTTGTATTTGACACTTTTTCATCAACTGAAAACTGGACACCACGAGAAAACCACTCCGAGATAACGAAAACCGAGAGAGGTTATTGTAGAGGGGCTCAACATGATCCCATAGGATCAGATGAGAAGTTTATAAGCATCACAGTGTCTGAGTAACCTCATGCTGAACTTTGCAGCCATTTTTCCCTTTGGACCCCTATGGGATCGATCCGGTTGAACGTAGCTCAAAGTGATTTCGCGTGTTTGGGTGCAAAAAGAGGACCATGCCTAATGTAAAAATGTCTATTCGGACTCATTGGAACAGTCTGTTTGGTCACAAAAGTTGCAGAACGAAAGTTGCACCACCTTGCAACTTTCCACTACTTACATTTGACACTTTTTCCATCAACTAAAAACTAGACACCACGGGAAAACCACTTTGAGATAATGAAAACTGAGAGAGGTTATTGTAGAGGCACCCAACACAATCTCATAGGATCAAACGAGAATGTTCTAAGCATCACGGTGTCCGAGTAATCTCATGGTGAAGTTTGCAGCCATTTTGCCCTTTGGACCTTTAAGGGATCAATCTGGTTGAACGTAGCTCAGAGTGATTCCGCGTGTTTGGGTGCGAAAGAGGACCATGTATAGCTTAAATATACCTATTCGGACCCATTGGAATAGTCTGTTTGGTCACACGAGCTGAAGAACGAAAGTTGCACCACTTTGCAACTTTTCATTACTTGCATTTGACACTTTTACCATCAACTAAAAACTGGAAACCACGAGAAAACCACTTCGAGATAACAAAAACTGAGAGAGGTTATTTTAGATGGCCCTAACATGATCCCATAGATTCGAACAAATATTTTGTAAGCGCTATAGTATTCTAGTAATACCCCGTCAAAAATTGCTACCCTTTTGCACTTTGGGATTTGATGTTTCATTGAACTGTACGGTTCCGTACAGGGTGATTGTGCTTTGTTTTTTATGGAATTTGTGTGCAGAAGACTTAACACCATTTTAGTTTTGGTTTGGTTGGATTTCAAGTGATTTTGTGCATTTTAGAAGCCAATTACTGAGGGTTGGTTTGTATACCCTGTTTTAAGGGTTTTGAGTGCATTAAAATGTCATATTAAGCCTTTCACCCACTCTATGCTTCTATAATTCAATGGAAAGGCTTAGTTATGGTTATAAAACATGTGTGCATAGTTTTGTGTGCAAGGGAGGTGAATAGAGGGTTTTAGGTGATTCCCTAGATGCCAAATGGTGCATTTTTTAGTGGAAAATGGTGGTTTACTGCTAGGGTTTGAAGAAATATTTTGGGGCAGCGATATATCTTGAACTTTTAAGCTTGTGCAGACCTTTTTGAATGTGTTTTAGGCTTTGGTTGGCTATGGGAAGTTTTTAGTATGGGTTTTCAACAAACCCTTGCCTAACTTATAGTCTCCAAATCTCATCAAATGGGCTTATCTTTTAGAGAAGGTCATCCAATGGCCAACCAAAAATCAATCAAGCTTTAACATAGACCCTAAGAAAAATTCCTAAGAGATCATACCATGTTTCTTTGTACCATCATTAAGATCCAATAGACCACCTTGCATAAAGGCTACTAAATTAGCCCTATTTACAAAGAGATGAACTTTTAAACACTAGATCTTCACTCAAAATCCTAAAACAACAATATGTTATGTGTCAAAACCTCCAATTCCATGATTTGTTTCCAGGTCCAAGACCTCTACACCCCTAATACACCAAACCCTCTATTTCAAGCAAAATACTTGGGGTTTTAATGAAAATCCTATCTCTCACACCTGTCATACCCAAACAAAGCACCAAACACACTTACCAGACCCTTCACATGTGGTGAATAATACGTTACATGGACAGTCCTTCCCACATTTTTTCAAAACACCACTTGAAACCCTCATTTTTATCATGAAAATACCTTGTTGCAGCCCTAGAACATCATCCCAAACACCCAACCTTGACTCCAAAACATTATAATCAGGTTAGGAATGTATATTACAAGTTATAGGACCCATTCAACAAGTTACAGTAGGCACAAAAAGTGGAATGGGTCAAATTACATCATGAAACCCTTCAATCCAAGATCACTGTGAAAGTAGGTAGTAGCAGTAAAAACAAGATAACCTTCTTGCCCCTCCTAAATTTTGGACCACATCCATTACCTCCACATAAAACTCAACATCCTTGGTCTTCTTGGTTCCCATGCCTTGATATGGTTATGCAAATGAAAATGAAGAAAAGTAATCATCTCCTTCTCCGTTGGCTGGAAGAATGCATGCTTAATGTTTTGATACATGATATCAACTCCCTCTTTTGCTCTCATGGTTGAATATCAAAATCTAGTATGTTGGGCCTCCAGGGTTTTAGTCATCTTTTTCCTCTTCCACCAAATTTTGGCCTAATCCACACATCTGCTAGCCTAATTGGCTTTGTTTTTGAAAGCTGAAGTTTCTCCTGAGTCGCCAATATAGCTTTCTTTTTCCTTTTCAGACTCTTTCATTGCTACAGATCATCTCTTGGATTTAATCATCTGTACCACATGGTTGATGTACTTTGAATCCTTGCATCTAAAGGAAATTTCCTTTACATAAATACTGCTAGGAAATTTCAATGTTGCCATTGTAGTTGGTATTAAAGCCGGTACCTACAACATGAAGAGTGATTCTCATTCCTCTTCTACATTAGAGGGTTCATATCCTTGATCTGACTCTTCCAAATTATCAGAATAAAAATCACTAGCAGAGGATTTGAAAGGAACTCCATGAAAACCAAGCTCTCTAAATGGTATATCAAACTCTAGTTCAAAATATTTTAGATGAGGCTGCTCCCATAGCTCTCTTACTTGCTTGACAAATCCTTGAAACTCTATATTGATTTTATTTTTCCTGTCTCTCTCTTGTTGTTCTTCCTCAATTTCATCAAGATAATTGATGCAATTGAGGGAGGTCCTACAACACAACTAATCAAAAATTCAACAACCAACTAGGTATTAGATCATCAAGTTCTCTATTTCACTCTTTTCAACCAAATCACACTATTCCCTTGTAGCATAGGAAACCCACTAAATTGGGTACAAATTCTCAACCACACACTTCTAGTTCACAACCTAACTCAATTCAGGGATCCATTATTGATATTTTTAACATATCAACACAACTCCATAAGTTTATTTGTAATAACTCCTTCAAAACTTGAAATTTCACTCTTTTTAGGCCTCAATTAGGCCACTTTTACAAAGGGTCTATACTCTAAACTTATCCAAACCTTACCAACTCTTGGGGAAGAAATTCTAAGGTGTCAAAACTTCAAAATCCACAATCAGATCTCAGTTATACCACTGTACAATGGGTAAACCACAAAACCCTCTATTGTAGCCTAAACCCTAGGGGTTTATTGAAAATGATACTTCCAAAGCTAACCACAACCTAAAAATTACTCAAAAAAGTTTTTGATACCCTGAACAAGCTCAAACAATTATAAAATAATGCTACCCTACACAAAAAACACAAATTGACTCTTCAAAACCACCATTTTTCTTAAAGAAAACTCACTTTTACACACATGGGTTTCACACCCATCTCACTTTTAGACCTCCCCAACACTAACACATCATTCCCACACATTAATAATGTTATTTCAGACCCATTCCTCAAGTTACAAAGGCTACCGAAAGAGGAATGGATCAAAAAGCCATTTTTATTGACTCAAAACCTTCAAATGTACAAGTTCAGGCTGATTTTAGTAAATTGATGATAAAATGCACAAAATGTTATGGAAAACCTTCTAAATGGATTCAAAAGAAAGGTAACTCCATATAATATGAAAATATCAACAAATCTGGATCAACTAATTGAAATATAGGCCATACAATATGTTGCTACAACTGAAAATATAGAAAATTATGAGTTTTTATTGTTTTTGCTTCTTCAAATCACAAAATCGAACCTTCAATTCGAGTTCTCCATGTTTTTAAACTCTTTCCCACCAATTAAAAACTGATTCACCTTCCTAACTAGCCTTTGAACTGGTTTGACTCCTCACATTCCCTCCATAATGCAAATTTTGCAATTTTACAATGTTTGAGTTTGCAAATTTTGCACATTTTTGCAATTTTTAAACATTTTGCACTTTTTGAAAAACCCAACCTCCTAAACACATAATACAGCTCAAATATGACTAAATACATAATACAATAGTCTCATATTTTTTATTTTAATAGAAAACTCAAAATCCTATATTCTACTCCTTATTTGCCTTGATGAACAAAATCTACTAAATGGTGCTCCTGCACCAATCATACATTGACCTTCTTGCCCCTCCTAAAGTTTGGACCACATCCATTACCTCCAAATAAAACTTGAAATCCTTGGTCTTCTTGGTTCCCATGCCTTGATATGGTTATGCAAATGAAAATGAAGCAAAGTAATCATCTCCTTCTCCGCTGGCTGGAAGAATGCATGATTAATGTTTTGATACATGATATCAGCTCTCTCATCTACTCTCATGGTTGAATACCGAAATCTAGTATGGTGGGCCTCTAGAGTTCCAGTCATCTTTCTTCCTCTTCCATCAAATGTTGGCCTGATCCACACATCTGCTAGCCTAATTGACTTTTTTTTTTAAAGCCGAAGTTTCTCCCGAGTCACGAGTGTTGCTCTGTCTGCCTTTTTAGACTCTTTCATTGCTACAGATCGTCTTTGGGATTTAATCATTTGTACCACATGGTTGATGTGCTTTGAATCCTTGCATCTAAAGGAAATTTCCTCAACATAAATACTGCTAGGGAATTTCAATGTTTCCATTGTAGTTGGTATTAAAGCTGGTACCTGCAACATTGAAAATTATCCTTATATAAGAATTCCCTCCATCTTGTTGTCTTGTAACACTCTTGATGGTGGCTACATGAAATCTGATTCTAATTCCTCTTCTACATTAGAGGGAACTCATATATCCTTATTCTGACTCTTCTAAATTATCAGAATCAAAATCACTAGCTTCCATATTCAAAAATTACCAACCACCATCTTCAATAAATTCTCCACTAGTTCAAGTTCATTCTACTTTCATAATACTTCATATCCATGGAGTTCAGCCATTCCTTCATGCCATCAAGTGAATATTGAGGAATGGCATCAATGTGGAGTACATCCTACTTGAAGTCTTTCAAAATAATAGCCTTATCAAATGCATTTTTCCCAAGTCATACTCTCTCAAGGTTAACAATCTCAATCTTGAACTAATAGTGATTACTAAGAAAGGTAATTCCACCAACTCTATCAAACAGTTTACCATAGGAACAATAAAAGCAGAGGCTTTGAAAGGAACTCCATGAAAACCAAGCTCTCTAAATGGTATATCAAACTCTTAGACCTCATTCTTGCACATTTACAACCAAATTCAAAGATTTTCCTTCAAAAGGCTACAAATTCAAATATAGACAATTTTGTAGCAAGAATGCAGGTTTTTGCACATTTGACCACCGAGATTCAAAAAATCACCCTAATACACCTTAAATGGTCTTTATTGACCTTATTTAGCATAAATAAACACAAAATACCTTAATCTAATCTATTGACCACCTATCAACCTTAAAAAAGTGAAATTTTGCAACTAGGAGACTAGGTGCTCCTGCACGAAAATTACATTGTGTCTGAGCCTTCAAGAGGCTTTAACTCTAGCCTTTACAAATGATTCTACATCTTTCCAATCATTCCTAACTGTTGAGCTTGTAACTAACATGAATTATTACATTATAAATCAATTGACCATGTAATATGACCTTATTCAATTGACAATTTACTCAAAACACAATTTACTAACTTAAAATAATTCCATGAACCAAATTTGTTCAATAACCTTAGTGCCCCTACACCAAATTTCAATATTTCAATAAATGTCATTACAAGTAAAAATCTCATTACAATGCCTTAGGTGCTTTGTTCTCACAAATATTTTACAATGTCATTCATACATTCGAGATTTTCTTATAATGTCTACATCAAGGTTCTCATTTAGAGGTTAACCTCAAATGAGTAACTTGAGATTCCCTCGCAAAGCTTCACACTCTCTTTTATAATGGCTTCAAATCATAATTGAGATTTGTTAAGATCAGCAAATTAAGGATGTTGCATTGCTTTTTTGGCTAAGATTCTCTTTGATGGCTCAAAAATCAACATTTTCTGCAAGGAGAGACCAATCAATTTTTACTAGTTTAGCTACAAATGTATGCAAAGTAAAAGAATAAAAAGAAACAACTCATCCAAAATGGAAATGAAATGAAAATAGATGGAAGGTGCTTATAGATAAGCATGGAATTCTATCAACTTAGTCACTCCTGGTCATACATCTTCACTACGAGTTCCAAGATACCTATTGCACACAACACCTCTCATGAATCTAGAATATCTTGAAATTCGAGATGCTCCTATAATGTCTACATCATAGGTGCTCATGATAAGGTTAACTTTAAATGAATAACTTGAAATTCCATCACCAAGCTTCACACACACTTTTGTAATGGCTGAAAATCATAATTGAGATTTGTCAAGATCATCAAAATAGGGATGTTCCATTGCTTTTATGCCTGAGATTCTCTTGGATGGCTCATAAATCTTCATTTTCTGCAAGGGGATGCCAATCAATGTTTACCAGGTTACTTACACATATGCAAAGTAAAATAAGATGATAGCATTGGCATCAAACAAATTAACGTGGATACAAGTACAAATTAATAAGAACCATTGTGCATATACTTACAAATTAATCCAATGAACCATCCAAATCTACTCTACTCTTTATTGTGTCAAGTATTGCCTCATGGTCAGACTCATAGACCTTCCACAAGGTCTTGTTCAAAGGTCTACACCCATATTTGCTCAAATAGACATTGGATGCCACAACAAGGTTCAATTAATGAAGAATCTTACGATGCGTGTCAAAGTCCTCAAAAAAACAATGTTTAACACTCATATGTGGGTACCTTCTAAGCCACATTCCAGTAACAACAACTAAGCCCGTAGGGTATTCAATTTTTTCTCCATCTATAACTAGGGCTTCCAATTTCTTTTTGGCCTCAACACAACAACACAAGTAATAGTATGTTCCCTCTTCGTTTTCTTCATTTGCAATAACTGTATAAACATGCCTTGCATTAATATGTGCATAAAATCACTTGAAATTAGTCAACATCATGAATACAGTACAATGTAAGATAACAATATGGAATTTCAAAAACTAAGCAAGTAGATATATTACCTGGTTGAACTAGATCTGATACGTGGTCAAAGTCGACCGATGATTCCATCTGTGTTAGTTCCAATGCCATCGGAGGGTGATATGTGTGAAGTGGGCTAAGATAACTTGTCAACCATTTGTCAACCCACTCCCCTGACTCACAATCATTCCAGGCTTGCATTGTACATGAAGATAAAAATCATGCCATCTTACGTGTATCGATACTCCATGAACCTGCATTTGAGCTAAGGAAAGAGTGTAGCTCACTCGATCTTGTTAGTGTACAACAATCCTCATATGGTGCAATTTTAGTATCATCCATCAACCAAAAAAATCTATGAACTAAAGTCGTACCTTCATTAGATGGACCCATCGAAGCATTACACCACTCGACAATTGAACTTGCATCTATCAACTTTGTATTGTCTTTATACTTTAACTCTTCTCGTGCTAATGCTCTTTTCATGCATACTCCTGCACCATCATGCTCCCCCTTTCCATGCCTGACCTCACAAAATTTCCACATATGTTGAACACTTGTAGTGAGATGCATCCTACACAACTAGTAGAACATGCACACATTCTTGAATTGTGCTACATAGTTATCCAACCATATTATATGCCGACTGTATGCTATGCCCCTCTGAGCCAAATCACTATAGAACATCTAGAAGCAACCTTGCATGAACTCTAGAGAATGTGTGTGATCATCACTAATATAAAAGTGATACTCCCTCAATACCTTCCTTTGGTCCTTTGTACTATTAGCTACATGAATGAATTCTATGTACACAAATATCAAAAATTGTGTAGAGTTGTAATACTGTGACTGCACCTCACACTGTGGCTGTAGAGTGTAGTTCTCTGCAAATTCAACCACTGATAATGTGCTACCAATTGGAAAGGTGTCCTTGCATAGCTTGAATTGCATGTCTAGCCATCGAGCTCTATGGGTATGCCTTGCATACTCATACACTAGATTCTCATGAAACATGGACATAAACTGATACACTGGAATCTTCTCAATAACCAAATCATAACTTTTTTCTTGAGACCCATCTTTTGTAGCATATGCCACTGTTTTATACTTCCCGAAATCTACTAGTTTATGTCCCACCTCATCAGTGCTTTCCATATGTTGACATACTAGCATTCGTTGCAAGCCACCACAACACTCGCATGAACCATCCAAGCATGTTGTCCTGTAGAATATTTGGCCATCCTCTATTTGACATAAATTTTTTGATAAGAACTCTCTTGAAGATTTTGGTGGGGCTTCTATGCCACAATCATGCAAATCATCGTTAGAATGCAAATCTAAACATATAGAACAATAAACATCATAATGGCTAGTGAATTCAATATGTAGTCTACAACAACAAGTAGTGCGTGTGTGATTTATCTTGACATAAAAAGGTTTAAGCATTTCAAAAAATATTTGAGAAATACTAATTTGAGGATAAGCATTTTGAAATTTATGAAAAAATTGGGTTTGAGTCGTATCCAAAAAATGCTTTGGATGTGGCTCACGGTTCGACTACCGATTCTCCTTCTTATGACATCCCTTTGATTCAAAGATGGCCTTGTATTATTCTTCCAATAATCTTCAATTAGTGTTCTCAATGCTTCAACAACTTTTTTATCTTTATGTGGCAGTCTTTCCGAAAATGCCCATAATTCATTTGAATTGGTGCCCTCAATTCTTTGCCTCCTTTGAACGGATTTTGATAAAGTTTTTCTACTAATTCCCATTTGTTCACTTGTCTTTTAATGAGACAAGATCTCTTTGTTTGATAGCTTACCAAAGTCGATGTAATAACACGTCGGGTGACATTACTATCCTTTGAGCGTGACGTCTTACCCACACTCTCATAAGCATCCATTAGATTCTTCACAATAGTGTTTTCACTTGATGCATTCAATGTTCTCAACCCAAGAGTCTTCATGATGTTTCTATACTTTAAACCCCGCATCATTTGAACAAATAGTTGACATCTTGAGGTCTCATTTAGCCTTTCAAAGAACATTTTCCAAATCTTATCAGCATATCTTTTACAAGTGTGTTCTAGAATCTTACCTTCCATGTGTTGCAAATATCCTCATCAATATTAATCAAAAAGTTTGGCTTTCTACACAAAATTCTAGATGGTGTTCTCTTAGGTACATACATCTCAACATTAGCAATTTCATCAATATTTAATAGAGGTGGGCTAGATTGTGTACCTTTGACCAAGGGTGGAATAGAATACATACCTTGAGGTTCACGTGGGGATGATGGCATACTTTGTTCGTCAAATCCGAGTGATGTTGTACTCTCAACTTCAAATGTGGTGGATGGTGTCCAACCATACTCACTTGTGGTAGATGGTGTCCCTCCATATTTGCTTGTGCTTAATGGTGTCCCTTCGTATTCACTTGTCATAGAGGGTGTGTCTCCAACTACAATATCTGCATCTCCCCTAGCATGAATCTTTCGCATTTGTGCCCTTTGTGCTGCCAATTTCTTTTCTCTTTTTGACAGTTGAGGTTCCTCTTCAACTGGCTTGTTTTTGTCAATCGTTCCCAATTTTTGCTTTTCATGATATTCCCTCATCTATTTTTTCTCTTTATCTCTGAAGGCTTGGAGCTGATCATCTGTTAGTTTTTTCCTTTTAACAGTTCGTTTCTTTGGCATGAAGAATAATTTTACCTGTGCAAAAAGTGCTAAGTCAAGTCAAATTAACTAATAGTGAAGGGTTGTAAAAGTCTATTAAAGAGGGAGACCAACGGTCACCTCTTTCAAATGTTAGTTTTTGAAGTTGAAGTGGTTTGTTTTAAGAGGGAAACATTATAAAAGGCCATGATAAACTTGAATGGAGGATGATCCTTGGATTGGGCGTTAAACCAAATGAGGAAATGTTGAGTTTTCCTTAACAAAATTGAGCTTTTGGTGACTGAAATTGAGTTTTTAAGTTGGGAAGCATTATTTTATGTTAGATTGAGCATGAGAAGGGTATATTAGGCTTGTTTCAATAGTTTTCAAGTTTTGGAGTGTTTGGCAAGTGCTACTTTCAATAAAACATAGGGTTTCTAAGCCTAGGGAGAGGGTTTTATGGTTTGGGTGGTAAATGATTGAATCTCTGCAATCTAATGCTATAATTTGAAGTTTTGATAGATATAAAGGGCTTCCCCAAGGTTTCAGGAGATTTGAACAAGTTTTGAAGGTGGTCCCTTTGTAAAAGTGGGCTAATTTGGGCCCTTACAAGCGTAGAAAACTTGATAATTTGTGTAGTTTGGTACAAAACAAGCATTGGTGATTGTTGGATATGTTGAAAGGTTCTATAATGGATAAAATAAAGGTATCTAAATGGTCCTAGGTCTGTAGAACAACAAATTTTCATAATTAAGCTTATTAAGCAAACCATTGCTAATACTAGTACTTTTAGGCTTAATGAAGGTTTGGTGGTTCAAGGGTGGTTATGGGCATTGAAGGAAGTTGGGACTCTTGATTTGAAAATGTATAAAAATATCATACAAGCCCGAATAAAGTGTTCAATGAATTGATTTTGAGGATTTGTTGCTCTACTCAACACCTAAACTATGGAGTTTCAAGTATTTTTTCTGTGTTTTTAGTTTCTTTTTCCTGTGTACAGCCCAGTACAAGCCTCCCATGATTAGAAATTCATAAATCACTATGGTGGCAAGTCTTAACTTGGACTTCAATCTATTTTGAGACTCCTTTGGTTTTTTCGGTGAAAGAAAAACTCCATTCTTCATGATCAGCCTGTACAGACCAGCAAGGTATGAGTTTTACTTTAATTTAAAGATGGAGCCTTTCCTCCTACTGTGGTGACCTATGATTCAGAGGAAAGGCATGTAATATGTTGTTTTCAAGTTTCATTTTTCTTTTAATAGTGGTAAGGCATCTATAGGGTTGGCAATGTTATCTTAGGCTGAGAATGTGAGTTTCTGGCATGAAAAGGAGGAACCAAAGTGGTGTTTTTGAGATCTAATGAGGGTAAAGGCCTAGTGAAGGTTTATTTTGTTTTTGCAGACCCTAAAAAAATTGTTTGATGCTTTGGTGAGGCTTGGAAGGCCTTGGAGTTGTGAAATATAGAAAACCCTAGATATTTATGAGCAAATTGAGGGTTTTTGTATTGGAAACCTATTTGAGCATGCAAGGTCCTAAAACCTGGAAAATATTTTGTTTTGAGACCTAAGTAAAGACTCTTTTTGGATTTGGGGGTCTGTTGAGAAGTGAGAAGGTTGTGTGGGGAATTATACCCAATTGAGTGACTTTGATATGCTACAACCTGAACAATGTGAATTTGTTGAAAGAAGAGGTCCTGATGAAATTGTAAATAGAAAATTTGTTTGTAGATTGGAGTTGTGTGTTTGTGTGTTGCAGGCCTCCCCCTACTGCATTAGGAGTATATTCCAATTTTTTAGAGACATGTATGGAAAATTTGGTAGCATAGACAAGGAAATCAGCTGGTTTGTATAACTATTTGACAAAATACCTCAATGAAAGCTTTGAAAGCATACACAAAGAAAGTCAATTGTTAAATTTAACAAAATGCCTCAAAGAGATGTGGTTTAAAAATGTAATAGGAAAGTGTATAGAATTGTATAATTTAAAATGTCCATTGACAACCTAAGGTTGTAACATGACAAACAAACAATTTGATCAACATGGAATAAGCAAAACAACAAAAATGAAAGCAAGCCATAATAGAATGAAAGAAAATGTACAAAGACTTCACATACCTAAAAAACCAAAGTTTCAAATGGAGGAGTTCTACCCAATTATGTAGCCTTTTCTTCTTCTTTCCTCAAACTCCTCAAAAATTTGACTTTTTCAAAAGCTTGTTCCCCTCCAAACTTCAATTGTATATCATTTATCAATGTAATTCAAACTTGAATTGATATTATATGCCTTTCAATGTGAAAACTTTTCTATTTCATGCAAAGGTGATGGAAATATCATGAAAAAGGTGGTGGAATCTAAAAATCATGCATGCACACTTCACTCAATCACCAAAAAGCTACTTTTTGTTAGAGCACGTGCAAAACCAGGAGAATATGTAGAATGTGGGCCGACATCATGGGTATATTGTGTCTTTTTACCATTTTTAGTGCAATAAAAAACAAGCTCGCATTATTTCTTGCTAAAATGGCCATGTCTCTACTTATTCATAATGCGCTCACGTTATAATAAAGTTGGTTTTTTTAAAGATTTATAGGGGAGAGGGTTAAGGGGAGAGGGGAGAGAGATAGATGGAGTGAGAGAGAGAGAGATACCTAAGAGAGGGAGATACTTGAGAGAGAGAGGAAGGGAGTGGGAGAGAGATAGAGGGGGGGAGTGCCAAGATTAGAGGGTAGAGGATTTAAGGGTTTAGGGTATAAAGGTTAAGAGTTTAAGGTTTAAGATTAAGGGTAGAGGGGAGAGAGAAAGAGGGAGTGACTAAGAGAGAGAGAGAGACCTAAGAGAGGGAGAGGGGGTAGGAGGGAGAGGGTTGAGAGAGAGAGGGAGGGAGTGGGATAGAGATAGAGGGAGAGAGGGTTAAGGGTAGAGGGGAGAGAGATAGAGGGAGTGAGCGAGTGAGAGAGAGACCTGAACCCACTCTCTCCCAC
>VDFB02000017.1:423426762-423452273 GCA_007258455.2 Sequoia sempervirens
AAGCATGCATATACATGACACACACCAAAGATATATACATACAAACATATCAACAAACATTCAATAAAGTGGCATTTAACTAAAGGATGTGTGTTACATTATGTTGCTAGACATGTTCCCGTGGAGAAGCAAAACAAACTAACACACAACGCTACCACGTTATATTTTTCTTTTGAAACCTTTGCCTTAGCTTGTATTTGCTCTTTGGAATAAACCCAAAGGGCTTGGAGGGCATTCCCAATGACCAAAGACGTGTTTTGCAAATTCTACAATTTTTTCACATAATCGAGTTTGTGCTCACCATCAGGATTGCATCTAGTTCAATATCGACAAAAGCAAATACATGGGTAATGTTAGGTTCTCTTAGCTATCCAACGATGTAATTTTTTTTTTTTTTTTACTTTCTGACAATGTTAAACCTTTCATCCATAATTTCTTTTATTTGTATGTCTCTTTTTTTCCAAAAAGTAGTGTTTGGTGTTTTTTTTGTTATAAATTAACCGCTCATCGAAATTTCAATTAAATTACATTTTTAGAAACTAGACTCCATTCTACAAATTTGAAAAATAAAATAAAAATTTATTATTTCCAAAATTTGTAGGGGGAGCACAACCAAAAATTTACTTTTTAGGAAGTTCCCACTTAGAAAATTAGTAAAAAGTAAAATATTCATTAAAAAATTATCAGAAAAATCATGCATCAACTAGATACTGTTAGCTAACTTCTGACCATAGCAATTTTTAAAATACTAAAAAAAAATTCACCGTGCTAGGGTCGCATAAGAGTTGCTATGCTATGTTTTTCTAAAAAAAACAATAGCAATTTGTGCACATCCCTTTTTTCAACCCATTAATCTCAACAATTTTCAAAATAAATTAGTAGTTTAGAAAGTAGACTCAGATCACTTCGATCCTTGTTTTTGTTCCATCTCAAAATTTTGAGTGTAGCTATCCTCAATTTCACGTCCAAGGTCAATATTTCCTGATTTCAGAAAAAAAATTGGCCACTTAAGCCCCCTTTTTGGGAACCATCTTGGTACACTTACCCTGGAAAGGGGATGGTTCATGCCAATTTATTTATCTTTATTCAAAATAATTACCTACTTAAATCAAAAAATGTATGTACCTTACGTCCCATCATCAATTTGAAAATCACTTACCTTTGCTAATGTAACAGTATAATTGTATGAGTTGGTGAGGGTGGCGATGAATTTATTATGAACATGGATGGGACAACTAATTAATGTTGGAGTTATTATGACGGAAAAGTAGTCATAATAATTTTAATTTATTATGATAGGAGATCGTAATGTAGGGAGAATGGTAATGTAGGGCGTGGATTCCATGGTGATAACAAAATTTAAAAATGAGCACATGTATGATGCTAGAAAAATCAAAACATTTGGAGAGAAAAATAATTTACAAAAATCTAGAACATCGCCGGAAGATGCGGTCAGGGTAAAGAATGAAAAGTTATGAAGCATGTTAAGAGATGCACTTGGGATGAAAAAGTGAAGTGCCAAAATTCTGGAGCTTCACTAAAAGACGCAATCAGAGTGAAAAGGAAATTTTTGGAGCATCACTGAAAGATGCTGCTAGAATGCACCAAAAAAAATTTTGGAGCATCGCCGAAAGATGCAGCCGAAGCAACAACAAAATTTCATGAGCATCATAGAAAGATGTAGCCAGAGCAACAACAAATTTCTGGAGCATCACCAAAAGATGTCATTGGAAGAAGAAAGTGGAATTTTCAGAGCATCGTTGAAAGATGTTGTCGGAAGGAAGAAACAACAAAATTTTGGAGCATCACTGAAAGATGCAACCAAAATGCAACAAGAAATTTTTTGAAGCATCATTGAAAGATGCCACCGGAAGAAGGAAGCAGAGTGAAGGACTTTAGACTTAGATTTTTTGGAGCATCATTGAAAGATACACCAGATTGCAAGAACAAAACAAGGAATGGCACCAGTCAGGTATGCAAGTTCCAGAGCACCATAACAACCGAGCCAATAAGTTTTTGACAATCGCAGCAAGATGCACTGGAATTTGTATTTGATTAAATATGATGTCTTGCAAAAATATAAACGAATTTAGCCAAATCCAAAGGATATAAATTTAAAAGAAATGCCCTGAAGTAATTACAAAGACATACACATGTTTTTTTTTGGATTAAGTGACTATTAATCTGAACATTCCATTGGCTCTGTCGTAGCAGAGTCAATGCATTGTACTTTTCCTTGCATTTCTACCATCCTTGTAAATTCCTCCCTGTTAGCTGGTTTATGGTAGATGTGTAACCGATGTCCATTAACTAACAAAGTTCGAGTGTCACCATCAATGGGCTTGAGTTGCACCACTCCATTTGAGAATATATTATAAATTTCATATGGACCTAGCCAATGAGTCCTCAATTTCCCCTAATGATCTTTGTATCGAGAATCGAATAAAAATTCCCAATCCCCATTATGGAACTCTCTTTCCTTAATGTGTTTATCATGCCAGGTCTTTTGTTGTTGTTGGATTAACTCAGTTTGGTGGACGACATCTAAACAAAGTTCATCTAATTCACTAAGTTGTAAGACTCTTTCAACTTGGGTTCGTTTGAGATCTAAGCCTAACCCCATTGTTGTTCCCAAGGTTTGGAGTTCAAATTCAATGGGTAGAAGTGGTTTCTTCCCAAAAACTAACTTGTATGGACTAAAACCTATGATTGATTTCCAAGTTGTGTTATTGTTGTCAAGCAGATTGCACCCGAATGCTTGAATGGTTAAACTCAACAATCTGTTGAAACATGGGAACTATCTTTAGGCTGTGGGTATTCCTATGGTGAAGATAGACCTCTAGATTCTAGGCTGGTTCCTATATGATTCTCAAATTGATAACTGGATAACTTGTGCTGGAAAAGGGATAAAGGGATTGTAATAAATGCACATAAAACTGTAAATTGATGATGATACACCTAATTGATAAAGAATTGCAACTACGATTCACAATGAACTTCAGAAAAAACTATCCACACAAGTCAATTCGATAGTTTGACCACAAAAATGATTCTAAGGAAGGCCTGAATAAACCACTTTTGAAGGAAAATAGAGTTTTCTCAACAAAGAAGAATAGATTATTCTGTTACACAACCTTAGACCTGTGATTTTCACAATTTTGAATGTATGCAAATATAAATGAGACAAATATTTTAAAGGTTTTGATATTAAACACAGTAAAAATTCATCAAATCATTCATAAAAACATCATAATGACAAGGCAAAATTTTGATTTCACCAAAATCGAAGGAATCTTTGCAAAATGACATTAAAATGAACCTGTAAACCTACTGCTGTATTAATCTAAAAACTGAAAACTGAGTTACATGATATTTCTCTTTACAAAATGCAAAGGCTGAAAAAAAAGAACTAGAGGAAAAAGACTAACTTTTTCCAATATATACAAAAGGCATGTACAAAGCATCCAATAATAGAATTGAATGAGAACTGAAGTGAAAACAACATCTCCAATGTGAAATCCGAGTAGAAGAGAAAACCCTGATAAAAATAGCTCAAACTCATGCAAAAATGAGTGAACTTAGGCTCAAACTAGCCGTCAACTCATAACTGATCCATGGAGCACTCAAATTGAACTGAAAATCCCTCAAAAAGTGGGCTCAAGCATGCGAAAACCACCTCATTTTTATCAACTCGCCCATGAGAACTGGAGGTCTATCTCTAAAATGTGCATGATGATAAGGCATCAAAGAATGAAGCAAACAGGATTTGTGAAATGATGAACTCCAAATAACAACGAATGACTTGAGTTCCACCTGCATGTTTTCATGATTTTGGAAAAGGACTATGTGATTAAATATTAAACATAACCAAAGTATGACTATTTTAATATTTAACTTGTGTATGGCTCCTCCTTATTTTAAAAACATTTTAAATATTAATGTAATTATACATTAACATTTAATCACAATGACAACTTGGGTAGAATCATGTAAACATGCATGAGTTCATTATTATTTCTAAAAAGAAATAATGACTTAAATTTCCTTTAAGTCTACCCTTAACATACACGGGCTCCATGCACATTTAGGTCTTTTGACTTTAAAAGTCATAGACCATAGGCGATAAAATGAAATTATTTTATAAAAAATCAACTAAAAAAATGCCACCATAATTCGAATTAGGGCTTCAAGTCAAAACACTTGAACCCTAATCATTTCTCCATTCACATTTTGTATTTTGGAGAAGAAAAAAAGTGCCACCATGAGAGGATGATAGAAGCTTGAAATTCCACCATTTCTTGTTGCTTTTGTCGATTTTCCATGAAGATTCTAAGGAAAAATGCATGGTAAGTCTTTTTTTCACAGATCGTAGCACTCTTGTCCATCTTTGAGGCATTTTATTGTATTCTCAAGTCGCAGCTTTAACCATTCTGATGTATGTTTGTTGTGCTTTCATTTCTCTGCTGGCGTCATTGGGGTTGAAAAGGGGCTCCTTTTCAGACATGGTAAGAGCCTCATCCTTGCATTCAATATGTCGTTCATTGCTTCTTCATGGCCGCTGACTTTACCTTACCATTACTTTGTTTATTTCAAGCACCCTTCATGCTTTTTTTTCATTTATCATGGGCACTGCTGATCATTTATATCTACAAAGTATATTCAAGTTTTCTATGTCATGATCTCCATTTATCACCTAGGTGTTTTCAATGCTTTTTTTAAGCTCGAATATTCTCTCCATTTTCTGAATTTTCTATGAATAATCTCTATACGCCACAACCTTTGTATTGTATATTCAAAGGTTTTGAGAACCTTAGGCTTGTCCTTCACAAAACCTATGGCTTATGTTGCAAAAAGAAACATGATTTCAACAAAAATTTGAATTACTTGCTCCATACAAACTCAATTTTCTTTATCTCTTTGTCGAGGGTTTTCAAAACCCCAAACTGATACAGTTTAGCCACCATTCCTTTTTGATTTTCTGTAAATGGAACATGACTATTGATATGTTATGATTGTTCCTCTCCTGTTGCACGTGATGTCTGTTGTAAAATACTTCATTTCACTGTGATAAATGCAAACTTTAGAAAAAACTCTATACTAGCATGATGTTCTTGAGCTATGTCTTTTCCATTGCAAATGTGACTGTAAGCTTAGGCTATGATAGACCTCTGCTCACACCCAATTTTGTTTCAACATCAGTGTAAACAACTACTTAGCATGCCCATTCTATGTTCCTCAGATAACAAGATTGTAGTAGTGTATTATTTAATGTATTTTGTTTGATGGCTTCCTGTAGAAGCTTTAACTATAGATGAATTCTTTGTAAACTTGAAGCCTTCATGACTGTCTGCTAGTGATCATCACCAATTTCATCTTGGCACATGGTCATTGTAATGTTGCTTTTGACTTTAATACTCCTTGACTGCATGAAGCATCTAGTGAGCATTGTCATTCTCTTTTCTGAATCTTTCTTGCATATTTAGGTACTCTAAAAAAATATGATTCATTAATGAGCGAACTCAAATAGCAATGGCAGCCATACCCTTGATTCTTTTGATGATCCCTCTCTTGATACCTTAATGTGACAATACTTACTTACAGTCATATAGACTGTCTTTCTGATAGCTATGTGGACTGTTTCCTTGATGATGAAGTTGAAGATGCATCTTATAATATAGTTGTACAACTCTATGATTTTTTTCCTTGATTATGAGTTTGATGATCAAACTATCATGCATTCATTAAGGCATGAATTTAAGAGAATATCATAATGCTTCCATTATTTACCTGTGAACATGATAATTGTGATTGCTCAACTTTTATATGCTGCATATATTATGAGCTGGGCTCAACCCTTGTGGGAGCCACATTTTCCACCACTCATAATGTCACTATCTGTTGGCTGAAATGAATTGATTGCACCTGGACCTGCACATGAAGCAAACATATTAGAAAAAAATAATGAAGCTAAAAGCTTCCAATGATCCTCGCTCTTTGATAACCTAATCATTTGATATATGCTTGAATAGATGTGAGCTATATCTCTGTTGGTAATGTAGACATGAGGAAAATAGTGATTTTCCATTGCTCTAACAACACATTTTAACAATTTTGCAAGTGCCTTTGGAACTGGAGTAGGAGTTGTGCCAACTGGAGCTGAATACGAGGAGACACCACATGATTGAAATGATGATTCGTCATTCCAGGCAATGACGAATCACTCCTTAAATCCTTATGCTTATATTTTCTTCAGTTGTATAGTGTACATCTACTTTCTTGTATCTATCATTTGATTACATAAATCAAATTAAGCTACTCTCACGACATGTGTTGGACCTTGATTTTTACAATATGAATACAACAACATTCTTTTATGCAAATTTATGAGTTCTTCTATTACAAACATAATTTGCATAATCAAATTTTGGAATTCAATGAATACTTTTAGTAGAAATTTTGCACCTTTCTATGATTTATGCAATTCAGCTCTACCTATTTTGAGTTGAAGCTAAAAATAGGTAACAGTTATAAGACCAAATGGCTTCAGGTAGTTTCCTAGCCTAGTCTTTCCTTCCTGATGAAACCATTTTTGTTAGAATGTTCTCTAGCTCACTGTTAGTGACTTCCACCTAACCATTTGCTTGAGGGTGATAAGGTGATGACTTCTTATGGCTTACTTAGAAATGATCAGTGAAGGCTAACAAAACCTTAGACATAAACTGGGGTTCCTGGTCTATGACAATTGTCCTAGGGGCTCCAAATCTGAGAAAAAATTTATTGTACAAGAAGTTATACTTGTTCTTCCCTAGTAACTCGTAGAGCTTGAAATTTTTCCCATTTAGTTAGATAGTTGGTATAGAACAAAATGTACTCTTTTCCTTGTGAAGGAGGGTTTATAGGACTGATAAAATCTAATCCCCATTTTTCAAATGGTTCAAGGACTACCTGGGGTTACAAAGGAATTTCATTAGATGCAGTGGGTCTCCCTACCCTTTGGCATTCATCATAGTGGTGAACATATTTCTTGGCATCTTTATGCATAGAGGGCCAGTAATATCCTACACCCAAAATCTTATGGGACATCCTCTTGGAAAAATAATGGCCTCTATAAGGGTCATCATGGAAAGCTCTAAGGATGCTATAGGTCTCATCTGCCCTAACACAACGTCGTATAACCATATCAGGATTGCATCAAAATAATATCCCATTAATCCATTTGAATGGAGCACTTTCTCGAATGAGGCGTTTCTTTTGTTTTGATGTGAAATCAGGTGGCAATTCTAAGGTGGCCAAGTAGTTGGTGATATCATCAAACCAAGGGGTTTTAATGGAGATGGAAAACATATTTTCATCTAGAAATTCATCTTTCACAGGAGCACAATCACCATCATCTTGTTTGATTTGAGATAGGAAATTTTCAACTACGTTGAACTTTCTAGGTTTTTCAATAATGATCACGTTAAATTCTTGAAGAAGCAACAACCACCTGATTATCCTACCATTCACTACAGGTTTATTCATTAGGTACTTAATGGTTGAATGATCTATGTACACAGTGACTTTGTACCATGTGATGTAATGTTGAAATTTCTTAATTGCATGTACTACAACTAGAAATTCCTGCTCTGTGGTAGTGTAATTCCGTTCAATAGGGGTCAAATTTTTACTGATGAAATAGATAGCATACTTTCCCCCATTCTCATCTTCCTAACCTAAAACTACTCCTATAGCATCATCAGAAGCATCTGCATAAATATGGAACAAAAGGTTCCAATTAGGTCCACGAAGGATGGGAGTAGAGATGATTTTCTCCTTAATGATCTCAAATGATGATTGACACTTTGTTGTCCAGGAAAACTCTACATTCTTTTGAAGGAGGGAAAACATAGGGGCTGCAATCTTACTAGAATTTTCTATGAATCTCATGTAGTATCTAGCATGTCCTAAGAAACTTCTAACGTCAATTTGGTTTTTCGGTGTCTCAAGTTGTTGTTTTACCTTGATTTTCTTAAGATATACTTTTATCCCTTTAGCTGAAATGTGGTGTCCCAACACTATTCCTTGTTCTACCATTATTAAGCATTTTTCATGACTCAAGGATAGCCGATGGTCCTCACATCGCTTCAACACTATGTTCAAATTTTGAAGTCCTTCATCAAAAGTTGACCCATATATAGTGAATTCTTCTGTGTAAACTTCCACATAGTCATTTACTAACTCAACAAATATTGCCAGGATAGCCTGCTAAAATGTTGTAGGAGCATTGCATAGCCCGAAGGAAAGAACTCGATATGCGAATGTTCCCTAGGGACATGTAAAAGTTGTTTTGTCCTAGTCTTCTGCAACTACTTGTATCTGGTTGTATCCACTGAATCCATCCATAAATGAGAAATACTTCCAACCAAATTATCCAAGATTTGGTCTACAAACAGTAGAGGGAAGTAATCTCTATGGGTAGCTTTATTGAGTTCCCTATAGTCAACACACACTCTCCACTTCCCATTTTTCTTTGGAACAACTACCAGAGGTGAAACCCATTTGTTGTCAGATATGGGATAAATGAATCCTACTTGCAGCAAGAGTTTCTCAATTTCGGTTTTAACAATATCTTTCAAGGCAGGATTGAGCCTTCTTTATGGTTGGCGAACAAGTCTAACATCCTCAATATAGATGTGATGGGTACAAACACTTGGGCATATTCCTCTCATGTCCATATAGTCCCAAGAAAAAACTTTAGACCTATTTACCAAAATATCAAACAATTTGTGCTCTTTTCGCTTTGTCAACCAACTATTGATATTCAAAGTTTTTCCTGGTAGTAACATGATGGTTTTAACCCCTGGATGGTTGGAAGTGATAGTGTAAACTTCTCTGGTTAAAGTGTTGAGAGGAAAACTGTGTGGTATGGTTCGATGAATTATGGTAATGTCTTCAAAGAAGTGATCTATTTTTAGAATGCTATTAGCCAGGGGGCAAGGTAATCCCATGAAATTAGTGTAATCAGATTCAATATGATCAACATTGATTGGATGTCCTAGTATTTCTTCTACATCCAGCATCTCCTCGTCACTTGAGTCTATGGTAAGATTTTCCATGTTTTCCAATTCATCTTCTAACTCTTCACCATGTTGTTTAATGACTATCATAGCAAGTGAGGCTAGATTCTCTTGTTCGTTGGGACCATCTAGTTCATCAACCCAAACTTTGTTATGTTCAATAGGTTTGGCGGGAGGATACAAGAATAAATGTTTGCTATTAGGACCATGAGAAATGGTCATTCCTCCTTCTCTATAGTCAATCTTGGCTGTAACTATAGCTAGCCATGGTTTTCCTAGGATTATAGGATAACTTTCCTTTGGTGTGAGAGACCAGATTATTTGGAAGTCTACTAGATATTCCCAATTGTCGACCTTAACAAGAACATTTTCTATAACACCTTTGGGAATAGCTATAGATTGATTTTCCATCTGTAACACTGTAGTTGTGGGACGCAAATCAGTGAGTCCCAAATTTTCCATAACATCGATAGTCATTACATTAATGGTCGCGCCTGGTGCACAAGTGCATTAGGTATTGCTACCTCATTGATTGTCACTATTATTAGTGGACTACCTGGGTCATCTTATTTTGGAGCTGCAGTTTTTCCAGCCAAAAATTCAACTAAATATCTGTTTATATGAACAATATTAATCTATTTTGGTTTCCTTCCTGGTATTTTGATGCACAACTATTTAACCAGTTGGTTTAGTTTAGGAATCTCTTTAATTACTTGTAATAAAGGAACCTCAATTTGGAGTTGTCTAATTTCTTGAATCAACGTAGTTTCAGTGGATAAGGACATTTTTGGAGGGTTTTTTGAGGTGGAAGGTTTAAGACGCTCTGAAAAAGGTGCTTGAGTTTTCTCTTTTAAAGTGGAGTCCTTCTTTAAAGGGTCAGTTAGAGACTAACCACCCTCCTCTTGAGGTAGCTCAGAAGTTCCAAATGAGGATTGTGTAAGGGTCTTATCATGATCACCTACTGGATCTGGCTCTAAAGGTGTGGAAGGTGTTTTAGCTAATTTAGCAGATTCTTTAATCGGCTCATCCAGAATCTCAACTATGGTAGGCTGCTGAAGTGTCTTTCCTGACCTTAACTGCAGGTTTCCACAATGAATGGCATTGAGTCCAATCACATTTTCCTGTCCTGCAGAATACACTAAGGTATTTTGACGATTATTCTTTGGATTAGGGACAAGTTGTGTTGGAAGTTGTGGTTGGTTGACTTGCTCATTTTATTAAGGATTTTGTTGCTAATTAGGCATCCTTCTTGGCTCAGTATAAAACTAAATCTGGGGCCGATTCCAATGAGGAGCAAGATTTTGAGGATACCATTGTTGTTGAGTCTAATTTGGCCATTAGGGGTTTCCCCAGGACTTATTTTCCCATTCAAGTGGTCCCCAAGGGTAGGTTCCCCAATTAGGTGGTACTTGAGGCCAAGATGCCACCCATTGATTATTATTCTAATTGTTTGGGGGTCGCTAGGTGGGATTTGTGTTCTGACCATAAGAGAAATTTCCTCTAGGTGTCTCGTCATCTGCATCGATAGCAATAGGATAAGTAAATGTCTGTGCTCCCCCTGCTAGGTTAGCTCCATTTCTATGGTCACCCATGATGTTAAGAAGAATGCATTCCTCTTCAAAGGTGTGCTCCAATGGCTACAGTTTTGGGGTATGCAAAGGAATACTTTCCTCTACAACAGTTTGCTCGAATGGTTGAAATTCTGGGGTATACTGGGAGATCCTAGGTTGATCCTGCTCAATTAATTCTTTGATAAGTTCTTCAACTAATACTTCTTCCTCCCTACTTGTGGTTGGAACGTCTTGTGGGGGGGTTTTTGGTATGAATCTTCCGTGGGGACCTCGTTTCCTGACCATGCAAAAAAAGAAGCCTGATAACTATTTTTTTCTAAAAGAGGAATTCAAGCAATCTCCTATTAACACTAGAAAAGGAAGGTTCCCTGGCAACGGTGCCAAAAAGTGATAGGCTATCATTAGTTCCTATCGCTTTAGTTGAAAAATGCATCAAATGTATCGATCGAGTAGTGTTCAGAGGCTATATGCAATAGGAAACATCTTGACTAACTCTCTTAGATTTTATGAATGTTTGGACAGTTGGAAACAAAACTTAACTATTAAAATTCCATTAAACTAGAAAGAATAAACTTGTTTAAACTAGAAAGCATGAAATTATTAAACTAGAAAGCATAAAATGATCAAACTAGAAAGCATAAAAATTATTAAACTAGAAAGCATGTAATATACTAAGAAAAAAAATGCTTGTAATAAAACCGTAACAACAATCAACTAACATCTAACTATTAACAAAAAACAAACTTAGCAACATACAATTGATAACCATAGTGGGTGCTCCGAAATTTCAGATAAACAAAACCAAAGATTATAAACTCAAACTACAACCTGCATGAATAACTTAATAGAGCTCAACACATACAAATCACATTCATTCACATTTATCATGTACAAAATAAAAACAACATAATTGAAAATGAAAATACCTATCTATCTATTCTACGATTCCCTCGAGTGGCCAACTCTCAGGTACTACTACACTTAAAACTCAGATCACATGAACTTTTGTATCTTCAAAATTAATCCATCCAAGATAATTCCATCGCACAGTACTAATAACTTAAAATAAGACCGAAAAAGTTTATTTTATTCATATTAGGAAAAGTGTAACAAAAAGACATAGTTCAAAAGCACATTATGACAACATAATGATATTCAATCTACATTTTTTCTAGCGGTTACATATTTATACAAATATGCTAACAAAATCCTAGAATTCAGGTGGTGAAGATCACCATTGAAAAAGTCTTAAAAAAAATTCAACTAACCAACGGACTTAGGTGCATAACATAAAGCATTTAAAAGGCTCGGAATGAGCCATAAATTCTTTAAACAGAAAGTAAACATAAAGCATTAAAAGACTCAATCCACTATGCACTTCCTAAAATTCCCACTCCTAGACTTCAGGCGCTTGTCTTCAACTACTTTGAAGTCTACTCTAAATCCACTTGGTTGTGCATAATGACCTGTAAAATACTAAAAACTATACCATTATGTTAGTGCAAGTCAATTTATTTCAATTGATTTTAGGAAATAAAGATTATACATCTTTTCACAAAAAGTAAAAAATTATTAATCCTAAAGATAAACAATTGTTAGGGTAAAAGCAATTGGGAGAAATAAGGAAGGGTATTTGGTTTAGCAAGTGGCTATAAAAATAGGAAGACATAAATGAATGAATTTCTAAGATATCTCAAAAAAAGATGGTTCTACCATCTAACTCATAATTTGTGAGCACCATAATCACAAAAATCTTACCTGGGTATGATCTAAATGTGATCTTATACCACCAAAAAATAATTTGATGTTTTGCAAACACATGTATAGGTGAATGAAGTGAATCCTATTTGATCAAAGCTCATGTTGGGCATGAATGAAGGTGAAAAGTCATCATATGGAAATAAAGGGTCATCAAATAAAAATTAAAAGTCATCAAATGTAAAATGAAGAGTCATCATGTGGGATTAATGAGTCATCGTATTGACTCTAAGAGTCAAGAATCCAAATAGTAAATTTGAATACAAAGAGACAAGAATGTGAAGAGTTTGCTCGAATGTGAAAAAAAGAATACAAAGAACCAACATGAATATGAACATACAAAAATGTAAAGGGTCAATCTAAATGTGAAGAGATAAGAGATGATGTTTTGGAAAACCAATATTTAAATTGGTTTTTCAATTTTGAAGGGAGGTTCTTGAAGGGAAAGAGTAGGGGGGCTCTCAAGGACAACATAGTTTTCGTTTAGATAGAGCAAGAAACTTATAGAAAGAAGGAAAGCTCATATTAGATTTTATAAAGAGAGAACAAGTGAATGAATTTTTCAACCTATATTGTTATTGCTAATGGTTCCTTTGTGTTTTTAAATTTAAATCAAAACCATAGAATTTTGTGTCTTTAGAGTGTATATCATGGATATGTATTAAATTTGGGTTTTGGCAATAAGGACAAAGACACCATTAATTTGGCTGCATATCATTAATTGTATCATTATTGTCAATATTTTCACTTATAATTGTTGAGTGTTGTGTTAAAACATGGTCGATCAAAAGTTAAAAACAATCAATCAACAAGTGCTATAATTTTCTTTAATTTGATTAGAAAATAAAACCATGTTTTAAGCATGTTCTTAATTTGTTTTGAATTTACTTCCCTCAGAACATTTGCTTCTATTTTCAATTGACAAAAGAAAAAAAAAACTTCATTCAACAACATTTTCTCTTTATCTAACAAGGAGGTTTTACATACACAATATGAAAATCACACATAAACTTGAATTTACACTCTAAAGATCTTTCCATATAAATTATATAGAATAGTATTTCCTTGATTACATATTTACTAGAAACCCATGCATGGCCATGGATTAGGTCTCCTCTTATGTATTATAACTTCTACTCCACAACTTATGGTGGAGATAATATACCTTGCAAATTCATAATGGCACCCAACTAGTAATAACTAAAGAAAAAAAAAAAAACAGTTGACATGAGTGTCCCCTAGTTTGTCAAACTGTTTTATACTTCTGGTGTCCTCTTGACATTCGCCTTCCAATTAATTTCAGAACTTCATCTATCAATATCACTGGAAATGCAACTACTATAACTAAACACCACTCATTAAAGCTCAAGGGTACAATGCTAAAAATGTCTGCAAGAAATGGAACATAAAGGATCAAAGCATGGAGCCCAAAAGAAACGGACATTGCTAACAGTAGCCAAGGATTTATCCATGGTGGCATGGTGAGTAGACTATTATTCTCAGACAGAGCATTGAGTGAGTTGAACAACTCAATGGCCACTAGTACAGAGAGAGAAAGAGTTGTTGCTTTTGCTTTTCCACTTGAAAAATAATCACAAGGATTGGAATCAAATGAAAAAATTCTCCCACCAGCTGAAAAAGGTGAAACTTGAAAACCTTCCCAAGATGGGCATTCCCCCCATGAGGTGAGCTGCGAAAAGGTTACCAATGTGTGGCCGTCTGCAGAGAAGTCAATCCCTAAAAATGAATCATGTGTGTACCACAAAGCAAATATACCAACTGTTGCAAGCCCCACATATAAACCAATGACCTGCATTCAGGAGAGAATTGGGAAAGATTAAACATTGTTCCATAGCCGAGTTTTAAATCCAAAGACAACGAAAAGATAACTTGAAATCAGTGGTGTAGCAATAGAAAACTCAATACCATGTAGCGGAAAAACACCCAGGCATTGATTAGGCTATCACTGCTTTTTCGAGGTGGTTTTCGCATGATATCTATATCAGAAGGATTAAAACCAAGAGCTGTTGCAGGAGGACCATCTGTGACCAAATTTACCCAGAGAAGCTGCACTGGTATCAAACCATCAGGCATGCCTAATGCGGCGGTTATAAATATAGAAGCTACCTCACCCATGTTTGATGATATCATGTACCTGCAGAAAACGTGTCAAATAAGAAGCATCAATCTAGATCTCTTCCATTATTGATAAACTGTAAAGCAATGTATTAGATCAAAAGAGACATGGTTTGGATTTAAATAGTACACTCTAAACTTTGATTTGTTCAGGTGGTTCATCTGAAATCTCATTTGTTTTTCCAATAGAACCTACCTTGTAATGTGATTTAAGATGAACTCTTTGAACAAGTCAAAACTTAGAATATGTCGTTAAGTCAAAATGAAAAAACACCTGCCATAAACTATAAATCTAATATAATTCACTTTTCAGAACTCATCTCATAATTATAATCGAAAGAAGAAATGCCCACCTTATAAAAGCTTTCATGTTATTGTAGATTGAACGGCCTTCTGAAACAGCAGCAACAATGGTGCTGAAATTATCATCAGCTAAGACAATATCTGATGCTTCCTTGGCAACCTGACATACAGTGAAAAAGTTGAATTTATGATTAATACTGAGAAGTATTTTACAATGACAGCGAGGGACGGAATATAATAACATGAGTGTGTTAAGTTTGAATTTAAAGACAATTTTTCAAAAAGTTTGACTCAAAAAATGAAAATATTTTGATTTGTTAATTTGAAATATATTTTTATTTGTTAATTATAATTGAAAATTTCAGACACAAATAGAATGAAAATATAAACTTAAATAATTAAATAATTAATCAAATTAGAAAACACAGATAAAATTTTAAACAATACAGATATAATATAATTTATATGTTTAAAATAAAATCTATCTTTTTATATAAATAAAATAGCTTCTAATTGATATTTCTCAAGATATCTATACTAAGAAGACCAACATACCTCTGTGCCAGCAATTCCCATGGCAATTCCAATGTCTGCAAGCTTTAAAGCAGGTGCATCGTTAACACCATCTCCAGTCATGGCAACAACATGGCCAGCTTCTTTGAGCATGCGAACTATGTCCTGCTTATGCCTGGGTTCTGCTCGAGAGAAAACACGACCTCCAGGCTTTGCCAGAACTTCACGACGCTTGTTCAAGGGAAGCTCCATGAATTCTTTTCCAGTATAACTTTTCCCACTAAGATTCTCTGCTTCAGAAAATATACCAATATCCCGGCATATGGCTTCTGCTGTGAACTTGTTATCACCAGTAATCACCATTACTCGAATACCAGCTTCTCTACAATCTTTTATTGCTTCATGAACTTCTTCACGAGGAGAATCCTATCAATTTGGAAGATTTCATGAAACTGTGTTAAATGGCAGCAAAACCCATGGAAGAAGAAACTGTGAAATGTCTGTGATAGAAAAAATTTCAAACTGCATACTAATTCAAAATTAAAGGAAAACAAGGGCAAAGAACAAGACAGACAAGCATATCTTTGAAAGTGGCCGAACTTACTCTCAATCCAAGAAGACCAACAAAGATTAAATTGCTCTCTATCTCAGAATAATTTGCTGGGTCTAACAATTTCATATGAGCAGGATGATTCTCTCCATCGTAATCATTAAACTCTCCCAAGTCTTCTTTGTATGCAATGCCTAAACAGCGCAAAGCCTTTGAACTCATTTGGTGAAGCTTCTTCAAGAGTAATTCCCTCGTTGCATCATCCATTTCAACTATGGATCCATCTGCTAATTGCTGAAAAGCGCTTCTTTCTAATACATTTTCCATAGCACCCTGCGCAAAAGCTAGACATTAGTACCACCAATGGATGCAGTCAAAACTAAATACTTTTATGCCATCAAAACTAAAGTCATGAAACTCTAAGTTGAAAGCAAATTTTCCTGGCATGTGATTGTGAACAGAGGTTATAGTGATGTGTGATGCATGTTGAGACTTCCTTCAGGGATTCTTGGGGCTAGTTCATTCAGTCTCGGTTATTGTTTTAGGTAGGACAGGTCATGGGTTCAACTCCTGATTTGCCTGCAGTGTGGATAAGGATCCATTCCACATCACTCGATAAATCACAGAGGGGACTCGGCCTGTAAAGAGCTAAGCTCCGGGTTGCTGACTAAATTCCCTAACTCCTCTCATAAAAAAAGACTTCCTTCACGAGTCGCCAAATATTGAAGAAATTCACAGCCTTGGAGAAATATTTATAATCAAATACAAACCTTCACTAAGAGGCGATTCTGTCCAGAGAGATCTCTAACAATAACACCCATAGATTTCCGAATTCTATCAAACTCCAAGGAAGCCAATCTCTTTGATTTTTCTATCAACTGATCGCTATAAACTACATTAAAGCAAATACAGCGGGTTAACAGATTAGAGAAAACACAGAGAATATAGATATTACAAGATATCACTTGAAAATTTGACTAAAACTAAATAAGCTGCTGGATGATAGCAGAATTTGGGCATAGGCACTGACCTAATTTTACTGTGCCATTCTCAATAGCATAGTTGGTACTAACATTTCCACCGTTATCACTGTCCGTTGCCTTCAAACCTGACATTCCCATCTTTTCAACGAAAACCTTCATAGAGGACAGCAGATGAAAGATATTATATTATAGAAAATGTATAAAAACCAGAAGTACACTTTACCATAGAAACTCCTTTTGTTTTTTAATTAATAGCAGTAGGATTCTATATGCTAGATGTGTTAGGCCCAGCTGTCATCCTCCTTATAAAATAATGATGTAAACAGTTTTTCAATATAATTTTCAATACACAATGAATTTGTTTTCCTATTCTGCCCCTCCTGGGCCTAACACAAGATGCTAATCTTTATGTTCTCTCCTCCTTTCTTCCTTGATTGTTGTTAAAAAAAGGATTTTGTCCACTAGTGCTCCACCTAATATTCTATCTAAACTGACTCAAGGCCTAAATGTTAAACCAAAAAAACAAAAAGTCAAGCTAACCTTCAGGGCTGCTTCTGTGGGCATTCCATTTGCACGGAACTGGTGACCTTCACAAGAAATTCCTGCATCATTGCAAGTTGCAGCAATTTCTGCGAGAGTTTGCAAGTTTGCACTCATTTGTGCAGCCCAATCTAAGATAATCCCATCAGTGGGGTTATATGTTGTTCCTTCAACATGAAATTCTTGAACTGAACTCACGGTCTGACCCAAGGTTACAAAATGAGTAACCGACATCTGATTTGTTGTAAGTGTCCCTGTCTTGTCAGAGCAAATCACTGTTGTACAACCCAATGTTTCAACACTAGGAAGCTTGCGCACAATGGCATTCATTTTTGCCATCTTCCGAGTCCCAAGGGCCAAACAAGTAGTAATGACAGCAGGCAATCCTTCAGGTATAGCAGCAACAGCCAAGGCAACAGCTATCTTGATATAATATGTACACTTCCCAAATGAAAACCTAATATTCTTTGGCCAACCATCAACAACATCCCATGAGAGAAAGTTTTTGTAGCTGATGATCCACACTAGAATACAAACAAATCCAATGGCTTTTGTCAGACTTTCCCCAAATTCATCTAGTTTCTTTTTCAAAGGTGTATCATCATCTTCTAGGGCAGCTTCCTGGATTTGTACTTGTATTTTTCCTACTTCTGTAGACATTCCAATGCTAACAACAATGCAAGTACAACAGCCATTGACAACAGTGGTTCCTGCAAAAACCATGCATTTTTTAGCCTGCAACTCACAGTCATCCATAAGGACCTCTTTTGTGCTTTTAATAACAGGGTGGCTCTCTCCAGTGAGAGAGCTCTGTTCCATCCTCAATGTCGATGTCTTCAGGGATGCAATTCGCATGTCTGCAGGAACCTTGTCTCCTACCCCGAGTTCAACTATATCCCCAGGAACAAGTTCTCGGGCTGGCAAATGTGGAATACTAGATCCATCTCTCAAGACCTTTGCTTTCTCAGGTTGCATTTGTTTGAGGGCTTCTAAAGCCTTCTCAGCATTAGTCTCCTGCCATACTCCTACAACAGCATTGAGCATGAGAATTAAGAGAATTACCAAAGGCTCCACGTAGGCTGTCATTCCCCCCTCACCAATCTCATTTTTGTCCAAGTAGGCAAGAATAAATGAAACTAAAGCTGCCCCCAACAGTATATGAACCAGTCTATCGTCAAATTGTTCTAGAATCAGCTTCCACAAAGGTTTCCCATCTTCCTTCTGAAGCTCATTCCAACCATATCTTTGTTGGCGTTTCTTAACTTCTTGAAAGCTTAAACCTTTTTCTAAACTCACATCGAATTCTTCCAAGCATTCATCCACTGTTCTGGACCAAGCACAGAATGGCTTTTCCTCCATGATTTCCAAAACGCACAGCCAGAAAACCAAAGAATCTGAAATGAAACAGGTTTTCCCACCATTTAAAAAGCTTACAAGGCCTTCTAAAGTTAATCTACTCTCAAACAACTTTGAAATCACAAATTGGAATTTAAAAATCTCTTCAATTACTAAACAGTAAACAATAAACCAGCCTACAATGAGCTGAAAAAACTGTCCACTGTTAAACAAAAACACTTTTAGTCATAAAAAAGAATTTAGAATCCCCTCACTGAGTAAAATCCTTTTGTCCATGAGCATGAAACACTGTTCTATGGGGAAAAAATAATTGCAAATTTGTATCTACAACCGCTCTACTACTGTTCCAATTCAAATGTCATTCCACAAGGAATGTGCTTACCTGCAACTAATGATTGTTATATATCATTACACTTTACACAAGGAATTTCAATTAACAACTGTCATGATTGTTATACCATCATCACAATTCAAGCAAGCAGCTAACAGCTCTAACACCAATAGATATCAATTGAAACTGCAAATATTTTACACAACAAGCGAAACACTTAAGCAAAGGATATATGACAATTGTTAAGTTGTATATAACATAAAATTGTTCCAAAGCAACAGTTCTAAACGTGGATGCTCTCCAATGATTGGTTTAATTAGATGTAAGTTTACACGCTTCTTCTACCATCACTACAATATTTGTTTTGTTAGATGTAAGTTTATATTGCTTCTTCCAACACAAATACAATTTATATTAAAGAAGAAATCATTAAACAATAAGCAGCTAATAGCTAGAGGAACCAACAGGACATCAAATTCGAATTGCCAAAGATATTCCACCACGACAAAACTCTTCATGAAAGGAAACATGATAAGTCATAATGAACTGTTGTACAGTAGAAACTCCAAGTTGTTAAAAAAAACAGCAATCCCTCAATAAATAAAATAATAAACTTTCTCTTAAAAAGTTCAAAAATTTCAAAACAAAGAAATTGCTTATTGTTATCAAATCCTTGGAAATCTGATCCTTCCAGAACATAATGTTCAATAAAAAAATCCTCGAACTGTTATACCCCTTAGGCTGTTACATAAACACTACCTTCTAACACCCAAGACTGTATCTTTGGATTCAACAGAGAAAAAATATATTTTATAAGCTAGAATAGACCTTATAAATCCAATCTGATTTGCAACAGTAACATCTTCCACACCCACCATGGATAACCCATTTCTCTAGATTCTAATGAGGAAAACACCCAGTTTAATACTTTACCACAACCCAATAAATAAAAAAAATATCATCAGAGAAGATTCCAGGAGATACAGCTCCACCCCAATTGAACTTGACATTAAAATTCAATTTATTACCCCAAAACAAAAATCACAGAACGCAATCAATAAATAAGCAGTTAAACAAAATACCAAATGGAATGAGCTCTAGTGGGAAGCCAGAGCATCGACTAAATTACCTAAAGTTCTGCAAACCCAACACGCTCAATCCAGAAAGATTGAAAATCCTAATGACAGTTCATGGGTGATGGACTTATATTAGCACTGAAACATAACTACCAGCTACAGATTCCAAAGCATAACTAGGGGAGTTTGAAAAAGAAAACAAAGGTGAAAAAAGAACATGCAAGCTAAGAACAGCAAGCAGCACAAGTTTCAAAATATTTCCATAAGCTTTGCCTTCCTAAAGCAGAGGAATATCCTACCAGTTGCAGAAAGCAAAACTGGTTCTCTCTTTTACACAGCTTGCATTTCTATGAGCAATCCACCTCTAAAGGAGTAGTGTTTTATAGCACGCAGAGCCGAAGACCCGCAAAAATTGCGAATCCAACGCAAAAGAGCAGGCCAGGCCGCTCTGCACCTTCGCGCCACCTTCCTTCCATAACATCATGATGCAAAACGTTCTTACTTTTGCTTAAATTATTGTTAATATTTCAATGAATAAATGTTTATTATATTGTTTTAGAAAAAGGTATATATCACACTAATTAATTAATAATAAAGTGGGCGGAATTACAAATTAAAAAGTTTAGGTAAGTGAAGTTTTAAATGGATTAAAATTAAAATAGTATTATAGTCAAATTTTTATGGAGTAGGAGGTATAGAATTTGTGAGAGAAAGTGGTGGATCATAATTATATATTTTTTTAGTTATTTGGAATTTGACTTTTATAAAATATAATAACTCTTTTTTGGTTTGTTTTCAGTTAGATTGTCTGTCATTCTTCATAAGAGAGATAACCAAAGAGAGATAAGCTATCTTGACATTATCTAAGATATCCCAAATATTTGTTTAAGAAGTAATAAGAAGTATAAATGTTTATTATTGGGACTATCCACATCCTTTATGTTGAGGAAAGTCATGTGAACCATGAGAATTATGACTAACACAACCACTATGATCGTGGCCACATCTACGCCCTCCAAGAGGAGATGGACCTCCATGAGAAGGGGAAAGTGACACATGTGTGACAAAACAATGAGCATTAGAGTAATGCTCAATAAGAGTTTGTAAATAAACAAATTCTAAAACAACCTTGTAAACTTGCACTTGAATTTGTCAAAAAACATTAGAACAAATCATATACTTAAGTTAGTATAGAAGGGAAAATAAAAGTTGAGAAAAATTCCTAAAAAAGAGAGTCAAGTTCTTATATTCTCAAATATTGAACAAAATCTTTGTTCTAAAAACATGATAAACTTGGATGAATATAGAAATCAAATCTAAAACACTTGACCAAATCATGTATCCAAATCCAAACAATTTAACCTTAAGACAAAACTAAAAAAATGTTCTTGAATACTGTAATGTCCCCAATTTTTATCAAATTAACATGTAATTAAACAATTAATTTTTAAGTTGTTGAAAAAAATTAAATTAAAAAGAAAACTTAAAAGATATAAAGTGAATTAATTTACTTTAGGGAAATTATTAAAAAGAATGAATTTGAAAGGGAAAAAAGAAGAATTCAAGAAATTTGAGGATTTATGAAGAGAAGGTGAATAAAGGCTTTCAGGAGTTTTTTTTTTTTGCAGGTAAGCTGATTTTTGGTTTTGGTAAATAAGCAATTGGTGGTTTAGTAGAGTTCAGTAACAAACTTTGTGAGGATGAAAACCTTCACAAAAAACATCGACTCCAGAAGTGAAAAATCTTCACTGATCACTGACTGATTAACAGGTAGTTTTACTTTTTCTATGCAGAATATTAATTGTTTGGATTTATAATTTATGAAGAAAGCTCTATCTAATTTTGTGAAGTCTTGCCAACAAGACAAAATTGTGGAATTGCTCGTTGGCACCAGTTTGTGGTTATTATTTAAGATGATTGTAAATCTTTAAGGATGATAAGGAGATTTGGATGACAGACTTGATAAGGCCAGAGACCTGTATTTAGCATCAGTATTAAATTCTTTCTGAGGCCGTTTTATATTATCATTAATGCCTTCCTTATGAGGAGTCTAACTAAGTGGTAACCACAGGTATTACCATGCCTTCATTAATTCTGAGTGCAAAGATTGGTTTCACCTGCAGATACTTATTTCATGCACATTGAAAACAGGTCAGAATGTTTACTAATATTTACTTCTACTGACTGGATGTTTACAGTGGAAGGGTAATGGCTTAAGAAATGTCCGGGCACTCAGGCCAGGACATTATAAATACTAATAATATTTGGTCTAGTTGGTTTGTTACCAAAGTAGTTTGTGTGACTATCATTTTCAGGCACTTTGCTTTTACTCATTTTGTTTTTTTGTTTTTTTCAAAGAAATGTTTTTGAAATGTATTTTGTGGCGATTCGTGTACACTTTCCAATAAAAGTCAAGGAATGGATCAGACTAAACTGTGGGTACCACTTCGAGTGCTTGACCCAATGGAAACATCAAGTGGGGTCCAACATGACAGATGTGACCAGCCCGAGGGAATGGACCTCGAGTGTCTTACACTTTAGTGCCTAATTAACAGTCTTGTCATCAAAGTATTTTATAATACTTATCTAAACAGTCACACTAAATGAGATTTATCCACAAAACAATCTACATTTTTCTATGGTTTTTTTATTTTTATTTTTATTTTTACTTTCTATATGAAAATAAATAGTAGAAATCATAAGAAGAGACGAGGTAAGGGTTATATAAGTGTTTATTAAAAAAATTAGCATAGTTGAGATGGAGGAGTGGAAAAAGTTGTGAATACTGTTTAAATTTGTGGTTGCCTTCTTAATATTGTCCTTAGGAGCTTTGATTGTATCATTAATCCATAAAATTGCAAAAGAAAGGCAAATTATGTTATTTGATCACTTAATTGCTTTTTCCTTTCCATGATGCAGTGAACCAATTTAGAGAGAAAGATTTTAATGATCATTTTTTTCAATTCTATTCACTTGCATGGTATCAAATTTATGAATGGATAATCGAGAATGTTTGTTTTAATAAATTGGATACATTTTTAAAAACTTTTACTTAGAGCAAGATCTTTAATAAACCATTGAAAATAAAAATAAGAGATGTGTGCCTTAAAAAGATTTATATTGCTCATACAAAAAATTTCCTATTATCTATCACTTGATTTATGTGTAAGTTAACACCTCCCAAGGTTTCTTATTATTAAATCACATAACAATCATACATTTATATTAAATTCTCTTATTTGATATGTTTAGAGCAATAGTGTTGAAACTACATTTATCTTGATTTTATTTATATTAGTGTTACAAGACTCGGACTTGCCTTGGACTCGGCAAGCCAATTTTTGAACTTTGACTTGGACTCGGACTCAGAGCCCAGACTCAACGTCAACAAAGACTTGACAAATAGAAAAACCCAAGAAATTCAGAGATTTTTAAGGATTTAAAACTTGTTTCATGCACCCTTTAATAAATAAACCTTAAAGACACAATAACATCATCAAATAGAAATTACTATGATCCCTTACACAAACATACATCGATCACATAAGTATAAACACAAATTTTAGTTGAAGGAAATAACACATTCAGATATATAAATATTGTCAAATGTATACAAAACTCATGGAATATGAAATCCATGACATCAAAACAAATATCAAAACTAAAAATATAAGTCTATGGCTAAGAAGAGCTTGCATTACTCATCCCAACATCACGACAAGTCATGCGCTAGTGTCTAAGATAGGTCATAGATGATGATGTAGCCATGATATTTGCTTGCATCTCAATGATTGGTGTGTATATTCAAGTGAGGAATTTGTTATTAAAATTTTATTGTAGCCTTCAAGACTGCATGTTTTGTTGTCTAATGTATGGAACAAGATAATCCTTGATTATGGCTTTGATTGCGAAAGATGCAAAGATTTGCAATAGGGGATATGTATTTTGTAGGTTTCATGATCATGATTCATCATTGGCATATAACATGCTTAGACCTATACTTTGATGAGGGTTTGGGGGAAACACCCCAATAGGGTCAAGGGGCAGTACCCCTTGCGGGGGCCTGGGGTTAGCACCCCTCACAAGGTCAAGGGGTAGTTCCCCTTGTGAGGGTCTGGGGGTAGTGCCCCTTGCAGGGGTCTAGGGGTAGCGCTCCCAGCGGGGTTGAGGGGTAGTGCCCCTTGCGAGGTCCCAAGGCAGCGCCCTGGGCACGATATAGGCGGGGTCGAGGGGTGGAGTCCCCACCACCAAGCCCAAATGAAGACCTTTGAAACCTCACAAACCTTCAAGGCACACACCATTTAATTTAAAAAATTGTAAATGAAAGATTGCAATTTTTTTTTAAAAAAACTTAATTAAAATGGCCGAGTCTAAGGCACAAAACTCACGAGTCTGCCGAGTCGAGTGAGTCTCGGTGAGTACTTGGCAAACCTTCAAGGCACACACCATTTAATTTAAAAAATTGTAAATGAAAGATTGCAATTTTTTTTTTTTTTAAATTAATTAAAATGGCCGAGTCTAAGGCACAAAACTCACGAGTTTGCCGAGTCGAGTGAGTCTCGGTGAGTACTTGGCAACCGAGTCTCTAGGACTCATTTAGGGTCACTTTCCTCGGGACTCGCGAGTAGCAAGTCTTATATATATATATGAGATTTACATATTACAAAATTCCAATGTGGGAGAGTTGGTGCAAATCATGCAAAATATCAAAGTCCCAGCCTACTAACCCTAAAACTTCCACTTTGGGATATACCCGTACTATTGAGTTAGGAATTATACAGATATAGAAGGACAAAATAGTAAGCATATTACTGCCTGATATTTACTATGTAACATAACCAAGCAAAACAATCCATTAACCTTCATAAGCAAAACTTTGAAACCACTGACAAAATGCGGATTCTACTCCTCCATAATTTTATTTATATATATTGCTACTAATGTGACAACTAAAAGAGATAGGGTTGAAGATATCAAAGAGATGCCCTATGTAGTAAAGATAACTTGACAAAATAAGAATACTATTCAAAAAGATTATGTAGCAAGAAGAATAGAGTTATACTATAAGTTAACCCTCCCCTTTTCTTAATATTAAATCACACGACCATCACACATTTATATTAATTTGTATTTGATATGTTTAGAGCAATATTACTGAAGCTACATTTACCTTGATGTTATTTATATATATTGCTACTATTGTGGCAACCAAAAAGGATAGGGTTCAAGATATCAAAGGGGTGCCTTGAGTATTAAAGATAATTTGAAAAAATAAAAATAATTTCAAAAAAACTTATTCAGCACAAAAAATGAGTTATACTATAAGTTAACCCTCCAT
>VDFB02000017.1:424121833-424197616 GCA_007258455.2 Sequoia sempervirens
ATTGTATCTTGATCCCCCTATTACTCGGTGTTGGTCAATGGTGAACCAACAAGATTTTTTGCGGCCTCAAGAGGTCTAAGACAAGGCGACCAATTATCTCCATTCCTATATATCCTCATAGTAGAAGCTTTGGCACGATCAATCAATCAGGTAAGAACATGGGGAAAAATTGCAAGTTTGTAAGTTACAAGTGGGTTGCTGCCATGTTCTCATCAACAATTCGCTGACAACACCCTACTCTTTGGGACCCTAAGAGAAGAAGAAGCTAAGGAGTTCAAGGAAATCCTCAAAGAATATAGTATTGCTTTTGGAAATATGGTTAGTGAGGCAAAGTCTGAAGTATACCCCTCGCAACTAGGAGCTTAAGGTGGCAAGAGTGCTAAACTTCAGGATTGGGCAATTCCCAATCACTTACCTGGGCTTACCTTTGGCCAATGGTATCAACAATTGCAAGCTGTGGGACTCGTTGGTTGAGAGGATGGAAAATTGCATGTCTTCTTGGGGGGTAAGTGGTTGTTGTGGCCCGGGAGGATCATCATGATCAAAGAAATGATCTTGAATCTGCCTATTTACCTCCTATCATGTCTTACTCTCTCTAAGCGTACGACTTCCACAATCAATCAAAGTATGCAAAGATTATTTTGGCAGGGAACTTCATAACAAAAAAAATATCCACTCATTGCTTGGGATGTGGTGTGCAAGGAAAAATCCAATAGAGGTATGGGAATCTACAACATCTTGAAGCAAAATCAAGATCTAGGCACAAATCTCGTATGGAGCATGTATTTCAATAGTGAGGTCAAATGGGAAAGAATCCTACGCCACAAGTATATAGACAACATGAATGCAAACAACATTTTGCTAATGGGTCATCTTCCATAGGGCTCTAGAATCTGGAACTTCATGAAATTTTTTCATCCTCTCATCCTAAAGCATCTTATTAGGACATTCAGGATGGCATGAGCATTAGTTTCTAGGAGAACTCTTGGGGTGGCCACCCAAGCCTGGATAGCCTAGTAACAATGGACCGGACAAAGGCCATTCTGCAATAAGCATGGGGAACTAGGTGAGGGACTACCTAATCAAGCAAAGGATAAATGAGCGGTTGGTGTGGTCTTGGAGAGATATGGGGGTAGTGCTAGTGCCCCGTGCAAACAGAGAAGTGATGGCAGGGCTATTACAGAAGAGAAGAGTGTGGATCAGGCCAGGTGAAGATAAATTAATCTAGGTAGGCTCGCCAATTGGTGCTTATAAGGCTAAGGAAGGCTACACATATGTCTATGTAGAAGAAAGAAAGACAATGCTACCTCTTAAATTGTGTTGGGGAAAATCATGCCTACTAAAGGTGGGCACCTTTGCTTGGGCGACTATAAAAAACAAAATACTCATAGTGAACAAATTCCAGAAAATGGGCTATGAAGGACCGACAAGGTGCGACCTGTGCAAGAAAGCTGAGGAGGATAAAAATCACATCCTAGCTTTTTTCCCCTTTGTACAAGCTTGCTAGAGGTGGTTGTGCACAAAATTGGGTTGGACGTGCGCCTTTCCAAACAACATTTTGACCATTTTCTCCTATTGGCCAATTCTTAAGAAAGGCTCATTGTATAGCGTGTTATGGAAGATATGCCCCTCCTTGCTAGTATGAGAGCTTTGGAAGGAGAGAAACAAGAGTATATTCACAAAAAAGGAGAGAATCTTTCCCATGTTCATCAATCATTTGGAGGCTGCAATTGTGAAGCTAGTCAATGGGTGGGTAGCGCTCAGGAACAGTGAAAATTTCTAATTCACAGAATGGGATGCCCAGATGAGGAAAGTGTGGCATGGCCTGAAAGTCCCACAACTAGGTCAACTAAAGCAGGAGGGAAGGAAAGCAAGTTGCATAGAAGCAGTTCGACACTTGCCTCAAGAGGGTTGGCACAAGTTGAAATTCGATGGAGCATGCAGGGGAAACCCGGCTACCTCCGGTGCAGGGTGCATCATAAGAAACTCAGAAGGCTGCACCTTGGCAATACGATCCATCCCACTCCTAGAAGACACCAATACAGTGGCAGAACTGCAAGGCCTACTATGGGGTATCTACCTATACAAGGAGATAGGTTCATCAAGGATCGTCATGGAGGGAGACTCCATGGTGATAGTGCAAGCCGTGAAAATAGGGAGACTTCTAAACTAGAAGCTTCAACAGATGCTGGAGGAAATCTTGGAGGTGCTCCAAAGTTTCACCAATTATGAGATACGACATACCTACAGGGAGGAAAATGCAGAAGTAGAAAATTGGAAAATGAAGGCATAGACGGCCATAGGAGAATGGAAAAAATTGAAGTTCTTTAGTAGCTTTAAAGCAGTGCCCTACGGTCGCTTGGTTAGTGGCAGGTCTATGTGTCGTTGGGATGGTGCCCAGGACATTCTTGCTAGGCTGGCACAACCCACATGGTAGTTGGGAGGACTTGAACATTAATGTCAATGCTTGGCGATGGGTTTGAAGTGTGGGAAAGGTTATTAGCAACAATTCCTTTAATGGTTCATGGCATCAGAAGGATAGCAATGATGTTACTCCACATGTTTTGTGAGTGTTGTGGTTATTAAATACCATCTTCATTTTCATTTGTACCACACAACTCACTGCTATGAAGACATGGAGATGCCATTGTGCCTCAGAGCCACACGAAAACTCTGGGCATTTTTTGGCCACATCTCCTACAATCGCCTAAAATTAGTTTTCAGGGACTGGATCCCTTAGTGTTGGGTGTTGCACAAATCCCTTTGGGTAGTGATTACATGGACACAACATAACGATATCGAATGAATGCGGACACAATGTCTCGCTTTGTCACCGCTTTGCTAGATTTGGAGGTGCTGAAGGTGGTTACTCTCTTGATGGCAAGGAAGTTGATCATGGGAGACCTCCTAGGTGGTGTTGAGAATGCAATAATTATTGTAGAGCTTGGCGTTGGGCTTCCTAGACCAAGGGATTTGAACAAATCACTCATACCTAGTGTTTACATGAGAAGATACTTGTTCCTTCTGGACCTCAAATGAGAAGCATTGCAATAGCATCGAAGGAGGGCTAGATGCAGCCTCATTTTCTTGAAACACCACCTATACCTCGAGTCATCTGGTGGGGTTGATTGGCGTAGGAATTTTTGTGAATATCTACTGGCTAAAGGAGTGGAATTTGAAGAATGAGGCTGGTATGCTGCTGCTTGTTGTGGTTTTTTCTTTCACTATTTCATATTTCGTCAAGAACAAGGTCATGGGCATCAGTATCATATGTTTTTCCCTTCCTCTAGTTGGGTGGTTGGTTCATGTTGGAATAATGATGATGACGATGGCTACTGTGTTTTGGTTGATGCTAGTGCTGGTGCCAATGTTTTAGGTGATGGTGGCAATGGTTTCAATGTTCTGGGTAGTGTTGGCATGGGTGGCGTTGTTGGCGAAGGTGGTGTGAAGACAATCACATAACACAACCTCTCTATAGTTTTGGGTATCTCCCTTAGTTGGGTTGTCTGGCATTCCTGGGTGGTCAAGTGTCTCCTATTCTATTTTCAATAATAATGCTAGAACACAGTCTCGACACTTGGTGTCTGCCTGAAAGATGTAATTTTGAATTTTGATATCTAATACAAATTCCTATTTATGTACCCAAAAAAAATACTACTCGTTAATTAAAAAAAACTAAATGTTAATTGAAAATTGTATAAACATAGCATGTAAATATATAACAAATTCATCAAAACTCTATTGTAGAAAGCTCCAACATATTTCTCCACACCAAGCTCACCTCACACTATTTTAAACCAAGCACACCTCCCACTATTTAAAACTAAGCACACAACCCACTATCGCCAACCACAACAACACGATCATCAAAATTGGTCTTCACACATGGCAAAAACACATGAAGAAATTTAAAGGGTTGTCTTGTAAGGTTTTGTATAACTTTTAACAAATAAAAATCAATTACTCTTTTATGCCTTCTACATGCTTCTACATTTTGTACTCATGTCAACCAACACAATGGCAACTAAAAGATTCAATGAAATTCATCTATCCTTTTTTTCTTTGATGGATGCCTATGCCTTATTTGAAATCTACCATTTTGACACATATTGGAAGTACACAAAAAAATTTGAAGGGTTGTTTCCTAAGCTTTTGTTCAATTTTAAAAATTAACAATCGATACCCTTTAGTGCCTTCTACACGCTTCTACATTTTGCATTCATGTTGAACAACACAATGTGAGCTAAGCATTGGACAAAATTCCTATATCCTTTTTGTTTGATGGATGTCTATGCCTTATTCAAAAACCCATATTTTGACATAGATCAAGAGTAAATTTGAATTGACCAATTGAACAAGTGATATGTACTAAAATACCACTTATCATTTCATCAAAGCTCATTTTTATCAGAGAAAGCTAACTCTTGGAAAAAAAGCACCTATGTATATAACATATTATATATGTTATATCGACCCATCCACAAAAGGGAGTGTCAGACCTGCGACGAAAAAGGTGGCCGAATGGAAAGAAAGACTTAACGGCTAGATGTTAACTCCACCGTGTCGTATGTTTCTTGTCTCGTCACTGAGAAAATGTGTCAGCTCCGGTAGGTTTTCAAAATAATTTTTCGGCGTGGATGGACAAAAATCCAAAAACATGGCATTCAAAACCATTATTTGCAAATATCAAAAAGCCCAGATGAGGTCGCATTTTTGCCATTTTTGGACAACGACATTTTGGTGGATAGCAATGGGAAGAGTTGCAGTCGTTCGAAGCTCCTTAAGGTATGTATATTCACTCTGTGTATGTGCCATTTTGCCATTCTGCCATGAATACTGAAGAAATGAATGGCTATTCGTTGTGGGGTTTTCCTTTTTTGATTTTCTATTGAGGGTTTTTTAATTTCGTTTCCTCCCGTCAACTAGTTTTGAAAATTTGCACTTGTCGAATGAAATAGATGACAACCCATCATGGAAATATGAGTGAAATAACTAAATAAGGTTTAGAGAGACCACAAACCATTGTATGTTTCAAAACAATTCATTAAGGTTTACAAAAAGCACAAACTATTGTGAAAATCACGTAAAGCCCAGAGCGTTGCCATTGTTCACATTTTTATTTTGAACGTTGCAAGGTTTTTGTTGGGAAAAGGTCTATTTACTTCAAATGCAGGTTTGATAATGTTTTTTTGTGTTGAGGGTTTTTTAAGTTTTTGTTTCGTTTCCTCCGTGTATGCTAGTTTTCAAATTTTTCCATTGTCGAATGAATTAAGCGACAACCCATTGTTGAAAAATGAGTGAAATTAGTGAAGAATGTTTATAGAAAGCATAATTTGTGGGTTTTGCAATGAAATGTTATATTTTGAAAACCACATAAAAGCCATAATGTCGTTGTTCACATTCTTATTCAGAATGGATAAAAAAGTGCAAAACGTGGCAATGTTCGAAATCATAATTCACAAATAGCAAAAAGCCCACACGACATCCCATTTTTGGCGCCATTTTATACGCTGTCATTTTGGAAAACACACTGTCTCCTAAAACTCAGACTATTGTAAAACCATTTAGAAGTAACAACCCAATTGGTTACTCACCCCTGACCTCAATTTGGTATGTTTTGTGATTGTGTGGAGAACCATTTGTGATTTTGATTGTAGGAATGTAATGAAATTGGAAAATAGCAGGTATTATGAAACCTACAAGGTAGATTGTTAGCTGTGTTGGAAAACACAGTGTCCTATGTTCGCCATAGTTCACATTGTTATTTAGAATGGAGAAAAAAGTGCAAAATGTGGCATTTGAAATGATAATTTGCAAATAGCAAAAAGCCCAGATGACATCCCATTTTTTCTGCCATTTTATACACTATCGTTATGGAAAACATAGGGTTTCGTAAAACTTTGAGTGTTGTAAGGGCCTTTAGAAGTAACAATCCAATTGGTTACTCACCCCTAAACTCTATTTGGTATGTTTTATGATTGTGTGGAGAACCTTTTGTGATTTTGATAGTAGGAATGTAATGGAATTTGAAAACAACATGTATTAGGATACCTGGAAGGCACAGTGTTATACATTGTTTGTTGTGTTGGAAAACACACTATCCTATGTCAATTAACAATTACCTACCTTTCATGGATGTTTGGTCTTGTTTGCTGGTACAGTCCAAGTGTCTTTTCAGTATGTTCATGTGATTGGAATAAAACGCCTTGATAGAAAAGAAGGCCGGATGGACAAATTGCACTGATGGAAAGTCTTGATTGTTGGACATTAACTCTGACCTGTTGTGGCTTGTCCCGTTGCTGGGAAAACGTGTCATGACCGGTGGGTTTTCAAAATCATATATTGAAATGGACAAAAACCCAAAAAAATGTGGTATTCGAAACCATTCTTTGCAAATAGCAAAACAAGGTGCCAAGAATGTAATGAAATTGGAAAATGGTAGGTATTATGATACTTGCAAAGCACAGTGTTGTTATAGATGGTTTACAGTGTTTGAAAACACACTGTCCCATTTCACTTAGTTCGTTATGAAGAGTTTTATTTTGTTACTCCAAGAATGTAATGCAGTCCACTTTCAAATTTTGGAACAACTCTTTGATACAATCAAAATGTCATTTTGGTTTCTTTATCTGATTGGAACAAAAAAAAATGCTCGCATTATTTGTAGTGTTGGAAAACACACAGTGTCTTCTCACTTGCACAAGGTTTTAGAACAGTATATGCATTGCTTGTTTCTTAACAAGTAGGGTTTTCCAACATGCATACTCACTAAACAAAAACAATGTCTTGAAGAGATTTTGTAATATAGATAGTTTGAATGTATTCAAAATCCCTTTCAAAATTTATAAGGACTTTTAATTTGGGCATAAATTGCATTTAAATTTCACATGACTAAAAAAAAAGTGCACAAAATAATTGCAATTTGGAAAACACAATGTTTGGTTTCAATTATTTCAATGTCCTTGTTTAAATGTAAAGGGTTTTCTCATGGTGGGTTTCTTGATTCTTAACACTCATGGTTTTGCAACATGGAATATTAAAAGACAGTATGAATGTCTTCAAAATCACTCATTCCATTGAACTGTGTTTTAATTTCAGTCGATTGAAAAAAGTGCAAAAAATAATTGTAGATGGGAAACATAGTGTTGGGTTTCAGTGTCAAATAACACATCTATCATTTAAGGAGGACTCTATTAACGCTCGACACATAGTGTGATTCATACTACACACTTTATTTTGTTTTGCAACAATTCATGTTGGAAAAGCCTAGGTATTAAGAAACAAGCAACCCAAATAGTGTTGTAAAACCCTCTGCAACACTATTGGATAGTACCTGTCACCTCAATTTGGTCGGTTTTCTCCTCCAACTTGTCCACTTGCACTCAAACCTTCAACTTTCCCTTTCAATGTGTAGACTGGAAATAAATAGTATTTTCACCTTTCTTTCTACAAACAGAAAAGGCCCAATACCTACAATCATGGCTGGGAAAGCATGTTAGCACTGTCGGGTTTTCAAAATAATTGTTCAGTGTGGATGGATAAAAAGCCAAAAATGTGGCATTCGAAACCATTATTTGCAAATATCAAAAAGCCTAGACAAGGTCCCATTTTCTCCATTTTTGGATAGTGACATTTTGGTGGATAGCAACAGGAAGAGTTGCAAGTGTTTGCAACTTTGTAAGGTATGTATATTTGCTCTGTGTATGTGCCATTTTCCCATTCTTCCATGAACACTGAAGAAATGAAATATTTTGAAAATGGTGTTTGCCTTTCTTGAGCGAGAAGAATTCCATTCTGAAATAATGTTTCACCTTTCTCGAAAATGAAAGAACTTACATCATTTCCTTTCCGCTTTGTTAGAAACTGCATTTTTCACGGCTTTGAGCTTGGCTGGAATATGAATTAACTCCCTAATATCACGACGTTTTCTTCCATTTGTTGGGCTAGCCCATGCAGACTACCTACTTTCCAAATATCTTCCTTGTTACATGTTATTTATGTTTTTATGTATAGATTGGTTGATGAAATACAAGGTGTGAAATAGGTTAGGTTTCGGGCAACTGCGGGGTCCGGTTTGGCAACATAGGATTGGAACGAAAATGGGCAGCATTAGGGACGGAAAACATGCTATATGAGGGGTGTGAAATTTTCCTTGGGTTGTTTGTGCGGAGCAGGTGGATTTCCAATACTACAGCGAGCACTTCTGACGTTGAATAGGATGAGGAAGGTAATTCTTGTTTTGTTAACCAGTTCGCTTTGCGGGTGGTTTGGAACCGGAAGTGAGATTTGCAACCTAGTTAAGGCTCCTGATGTCTCTTACATACATTGCAGAGGTTTACAGCTTTCCTTATGTGGAGACAGTGTGTTTTCCAAGTATGCAAATAATGTGACCATTTATTTGGTCAAATCATATGAGGAAAGAGAAATGCCATTTTGATGTCATGTTATATACATAGGTGCTTTTTTGTCTAAAGTTAAAAAGATAGACAAAATGCACATAACATTGCCATTGTCCACATTTTTCATTTCTCGAGTTTGGTGGGTGGGAGGGATGCTTTGGCGAGGAAATTGGAGTTGCAGGCAGCTGAACCACTAGAAACCCCTCAAATGCATTGCTCGCTGCGGTGCATAGGCATTTTCCACATTTTGATAAATTACAGTTTGCTGGCTGGGGAGGGACTTGCGGTCAAGGATGGAGACAGTGTGTTTTCCAACACTGCAAATAATGTGACCATTTATTCGGTCGAATCAGATGATTGCACAGTTTGAAAAGACATTGTCTCCTCTTAGTTGCAGAGGGTTTTATAACACTATATGGGTTGTTTGTTTCTTAACACCTTATATGGAGACAATGTGTTTTCCAACACTGCAAATAATGTGAGCATTTATTTGGTCAAATCAGATGAGGAAAATGAAATGCCATTTTCATCTCATGTTACATACATAGGTGCTTTTTGTTTACAAGTTAGCTTTCTCCTTATTGGAACAAATGAATTGCTCACATTATTTGCACAGTTGGAAAACACATTGTCTCCTCTCTCTTGCAGAGGTTTTTACAACACTATATGGGTTGCTTGTTTCTTAACACCTTATATCAAGACACTATGTTTTCCAACTGTGCATATAATGTGAACATTTATTTGGTCGAATTAGATGAGGAAAATGAAATGCCATTTTGATCTCATGTTACATAAATAGGTGCCTTTTGTTGATGAGTTAGCTTTCTCCTGATTGGAACAAATGAATTGCTCCCATTATTTGCACAGTTGGAAAACACACTATCTCCTCTTAGTTGTAGAGGGTTTTACAAACACTATAAGGGTTGCTTGTTTTTGAACACCTTATATGGAGACAGTGGGTTTTCCAACACTGCAAATAATGTGAGCATTTATTTCATTGAATCAGATGAGGAAAATGAAATGCCACTTTGATCTCATGTTACATAATAGGTTCTTTTTTTTTACGAGTTAGATTTCTCCTTATTGGAACAAATGAATTGCTTGCCGTATTTGCACAGTTGGAAAATACATTGTCTCCTCTCTCTTGCAGAGGGTTTTACAACACTATATGGGTTGCTTGTTTCTTAACACCTTATATCGAGACACTGTGTTTTCCAACTGTGCAAATAATGTGAGCATTTATTTGGTCGAATTAGATGAGGAAAATGAAATGCCATTTTGATCTCATATTACATAAATAAGTGTTTTTTGTTGATGAGTTAGCTTTCTCCTAATTGGAACAAATTAATTGCTCCCATTATTTGCACAGTTGGAAAACATACTGTCTCCTCTTAGTTGTAGAGGGTTTTACAGACACTATAAGGGTTGCTTGTTTCTAAACACCTTATATGGAGATAGTGGGTTTTCCAACACTGCAAATAATGTGAGCATTTATTTCGTCAAATTAGATGAGGAAAATGAAATGCCACTTTGATCTCATGTTACATACATAGGTGCTTTTTGTTTATGAGTTAGCTTTCTCTTGATTGGAACAAATGAATTGCTTGCATTATTTGCACAGTTGGAAAACACACTGTCTCCTCTCTCTTGCAGAGGGTTTTACAACACTATATGGGTTGCTTGTTTCTTAACACCTTATATCGAGACACTGTGTTTTCCAACTGTGCAGATAATGTGAGCATTTGTTTGGTCAAATCAGATGAGGAAAATGAAATTCCATTTTGATCTCATGTTACATAAATAGGTGCCTTTTGTTGATGAGTTAGCTTTCTCTTGATTGGAACAAATGAATTGCTCCCATTATTTGCACAGTTGGAAAACACATTGTCTCCTCTTAGTTGTAGAGGGTTTTACAAACACTATAAGGGTTGCTTGTTTCTAAACACCTTATATGGAGACAGTGGGTTTTCCAACACTACAAATAATGTGAGCATTTATATCATTGAATCAGATGAGGAAAATGAAATGCCACTTTGATCTCGTGTTACATACATAGGTGCTTTTTGTTTATGAGTTGGCTTTCTCCTGATTGGAACAAATGAATTGCTTGCATTATTTGCACAGTTGGAAAACACACTGTCTCCTCTCTCTTGAAATTTTTTTACAACACTATATGGGTTGCTTGTTTCTTAACACCTTATATTGAGACACTGTATTTTCCAACTATGCAAATAATGTGAGCATTTGTTTGGTCGAATCAGATGAGGAAAATGAAATGCCATTTTGATCTCATGTTACATAAATAGGTGTTCTTTGTTAATGAGTTAGCTTTCTCCTGATTGGAACAAATGAATTGCTCCCATTATTTGCACAGTTGGAAAACACATTGTCTCCTCTTAGTTGTAAAGGGTTTTACAAACACTATAAGATTTTCTTGTTTCTGAACACCTTAAATGGAGATAGTGGGTTTTCCAACACTGTAAATAATGTGAGAATTTATTTCGTCGAATTAGATGAGGAAAATGAAATGCCACTTTGATCTCGTGTTACATACATAGGTGCTTTTTGTTTATGAGTTAGCTTTCTCCTTATTAGAACAAATGAATTGCTCGCACAGAATGAATGTTCATTGCTTCATAGTTCTAGCAGAATGGCAAAATGGCAGATATGATTGTTGATATATATACTAATGTTAGCGATAGGTTAAATTGGAAATTAAATTCCCAATGTATTGTTTAATATGTTTGTTTATTGTCTATGCAAGTTGGCATTTTGCACTCAGTAGAACATATAAATTGTATATTGGTGAAATTAGGAATAAAAAAAATTATTTGTAGAACCAAATGTCTTTAATTTTCCAATTTAATATATCACTAACACTTGTCTTTCTTCTAGGTGGTTGATAAAGGGGAGGAAAGAAAAAGGAACAAAACAAGGGTAGGTGGATTGAGAAGGACGCTTAAGGGGATGTGAACCTTTTGCATTAAATACAAGTGATTCTGGTTGCCATAGCTTGAATCGGAAGTGTAGTGGACAGTTAAATTTCCAAAATTTATTATTCATTTACAAGTTTCAATTTGTTTGAAATTGTGAAATGTTGGGGTTTTCAATCAGTTGTTATTTTCATGTGATTTTTAAGTGTTTTTCGCTAATTTGAAATCTTTCACCAAAAGAGTTTATATGTGGACATGTAAGTATGTGAAATTACTTAGAAACAAAATTCAAAGTGAAGAACCCAGTTCAAGGGAAATGCATGTACAAATTTTGAGTTTGGACCATATTCATGGTTACCTGAAATTGTATTAGTATCTGGACAAGGTGTAACAACAATTTCTTCACTTAAACTGGGTTCTTCACTTGAAGTACGTTCTTCACTTTGAAATGTGAGCAACAATAGAGGCTTTTCTGAGTATTTCCTATTTTACGAAATGGTGAATATACGTGCTCTTGAGAGTCCATCATATGATGCTTTCCTAATTTAAATCTCCTTTTCTGTCTCTCGAGTTGAATATTTATCCATATTTAAAAGTTCTATTTAATGTTAGTTTTCCATCATCTGTCATTTTTTTGTGGTTCTTAAGTGTTTTCGTAATAGTTCTTTTTACAATTTTGCTATTTGTCTAGAATATTTAGTAAGTTATAAATGGTTTGTTTTGAATTTTTGATGGAAATTTTGTACAATGCTATTTGTATATCCTATTTATGCTCTTTATTAGTATGTTTCGATCTGACCACCACACCGCAAAAGATGTGTAGATATAACAAGTCATTACTTGAAATAGTTTTGTGCACTATATTAAATAGAACTCGTAAAGCCAATGGGTAGCAATAACTTGTACAAAATGGGTATAATGCCATAGACTTAATTGAAAATTTGGCTTGCATTACTTAGCACTAAATATTATAGACAAATAGACAAATTGTAAAAGATCTATTAGAATAACAACATACATGGAAAGAAAATGTGACGAAACCAGCAAATGGGAGGTAACATGCGAGCGATGGTTAGGTAGGAGTTAACGGTGTCGTCAGCTGGGTTTTCCCACCTGTTGCGGGGGGGAAAAGTGGGTAGGTTTTCTTTCTCGGCAAGTCTCTTTTCTGTGGCACAGGAAAAGTGGAAGGGAAAGTGACGTGGCGAAAACAAAGCCTTTTCTATTTTGAGGAAGAAAGGAGAAAATATTATTTGTTTCCAGTCTGCACGTTGAAAGGGAAAGCTGAAGGTCTGAGTGCATGTGGACGACTTAGAGGAGAATACTGACCAAATTGAGGTGACAGGTACTATCCAATAGTGTTGCAGAGGGTTTTACAACACTATTTGGGTTGCTTGTTTCTTAACACCTACGATTTTCCAACATGAATTGTTGCAAAACCGAATGAAGTGCGTACTATGAATCACACTATGTGTTTTGGGTGAATAGAGTCCCCCTTAAATGAGAGATGTGCTATTTGATAGAATACAACACTATCTATACACTTGTATATTTGCATTACAAGACAAAGGTTGGGTATAAGTAAAGGTAGGCTTCAAAACACATTGTGTTTCCTAACATCCACTACACAACGTTCATCACTTTCAACGAGTTTATTCATTATTACCAATAATGGCAAGAAATTGGTGTTCTTGCTTTTTGTAATGCACACCTAGATATACTGGTTTAAAAAATAGAAAGGGTTTTGTTATGTTGTGATGTGGAGATTGAAAAATGCAGTGTGTTATGAAGCATGCATTTTGTTATATACTTGAAACTTAAACACAACAATGGAAGGTGTGATTTGGAAGACTTTCATACTATTTTGTAACATTCCATGTTGCATAACCATGGGTGTTAAGAAGAAATCAACCCACCATGAGTTGACCCTTTACATTTAAACAGGGAGATTCATATTACTGAAACCCAACACTGTGTTTCCCATTTACAATTATTTTGTGCACTTTTTTTTTTAATCGACTAAAATTTAAACACAACAATGGAATGTGTGATTTCGAAGATATTCATACTGTCTTGTAATATTCCATGTTGCAAAACTGTGGCTGTTAAGAATCAAGCCACCCACCATGAGACAACCCTTTACATTTGAACAAGGAGATTCAAATAACTAAAACCCAACACTTTGTTTTCCCAATTGCAATTATTTTGTGCACTTCTTTTTTCAGTCATGCTAAATTTAAATGCAATTTATGGCCAAATTAAAAGTTCTTATAAATTTTGAAAGGGATTTTAAATACATTGAGACTGTCTATATTACAAAAGCTCTTGAAGGCATTGTTTCTATTTAGTAATAATGCACGTTGGAAAACCCTAGGTGTTAAGAAACAAGCAATGCATATACTGTTCTAAAACCCTGTGCACATAAGAAGACACAGTGTGTTTTCAAACACTACAAATAATGCGAGCATTTTATTTGTTCCAATCACATAAAGAAACCAAAATAACATTTCGACTGTACCAAAGAGTTGTTCCAAAATTTGAAATTGGACTTCATTAAATTCTTGGCACCTCTTTTTGTTATTTGCAAATAATGCTTTCAAATGCCATGTTTTTCTGAGTTTTTCTCCATTCCAAAATATGATTTTAAAAACCCACTGGTGCTGACACATTTTCCCAAGTACAAGACAGGCCACAGAGTGAACGTCTGACCGTCAAGTCTTTCCATCCATGCTATTTGTCCGTCCAGCTACCTTTTTCATCGAGGTGTTTTGTTCCAATCAGATGAAGAAAGTGGAATGAGATTTCCACTCTAGCAAAGTGAAATTTGAAAGTGGACTTCATTACATTCTTGGAGCATACCAAAACAAAACTGTTAAATATTGTGCATGGATTATGATTTCTCTAAACATTATTTGTTAATTGCATGCATATTTCCACAATGGGTTGTCAGTTATTTCATTAGGCAATTACAAAATTTCATATTTCCTGTTGCTCGCTACCAACTTGCAAAACGTAGCTGTGAAAAATGGGACCTTGTCTGGGATTTTTGCTATTTGCAAATAATGGTTTTCAATGACATGTTTTGGGCTTTTCGTCCATGCCGAACAATTATTTTGAAAACAAGATGACTGTTATGATGCATGTGACATGCATTTTTGTAGGGGAATAGCTTGCTCCCAATTGCAAAAGGTGATCTCCTTGCGACATGACTTACACATGATAATGTATTACCCTTCTTCATGGATAAGAAATGTCTGCTTATCATTGCTAGTTGATTTGTGGATTCGATTGTGTAAGGATATTTGCATGAATGTTTCTGATCAAACTCTATGATTCAACATCACAATGATTGATGTTGTCTTCTTCATCGTGATGTTGGATCATGGAGTGTGATTGAAAACGTTGATGCAAGAATTCTTACTTAATCGAATCCACAAATCAACTAGCAATAATCAATATGGATTGTGGAAAATTCATATCATTTATGTTTGATTATGTTATCATTTCAAACACATGTTTTTTCAGGGACAATAGCTTGATTTTACTATATTTTATAGGGAGATTAGCTTCTTCCTTGCAATTGGACATTGTTATTTTCCCTAGAAGAATGCATGTCAAAGGAATCATAACATACAAAAACCCTATGATGGGATGGTGTAATGTGGAAAATAATTGGTGGTTGGAAAACACTGTGTGTTGTGAGTTCTTCCATTCTGCACATGGGAATCTGAAGGTTTGACAACACAGGGTGGAGTTGTAGGTGCGGGATATATAAAAGCATCCAAATTCAACTGAGGGGTGATTAACGAATTGGGATGTTACTTGTGAAGGTTTTGTAAATGGTAATTGGTTTGTAGGTATAATAACACCTAGTGTTTTCCAACATGCAATTACACATTGTTGCCCTTGACATTCTATAAAAATGTCGACCTCTCCATGCCCAATACAAGTGTTAGATAAAAGACATGTCAACATTTCATGACAACTGGGCATCTTTGGAGCTACTTTGCAATATTTGCAAATTAAGCTCTTCTCTCTAGCACACATGACCACCTCTTCCACAATCTCATCTAGTCAACTCCACGTTGATGGAAGGTGTCATCCATGTATGATAGAAAGAAGTGCATGTTTTGGAAATGAGAAAGGTATGCTTGAAATTTTCCCAGTTGTCATGAAATGTTGTCATGGTGGCAGGGGGGGACAACCCTGTGTGTTTTCCATCCTGCAACTTTTTTTGTGCATATTGTGTTCGAAATGTATAACGGTATTGAAATGGAATGTTTGCTGCAAGTAAGGGTTGTTATAAAATATCAAGGTGAACTTCAATACACTGTGTTCTTACAGTCTGCATAACAGTGAATGTTGTCTTTCAAGAAGAATTGAGAAGTGAGGGACAACCCTCTATGTTTTCTATCATGCAACTTTTTTTCTTTTTTTTGTGTGCAAGTTTTGCTGGAAGCAAGGCCAGTTATAAAATATGAAGGTGAACTTCAATACGTTGTATTCTTATGGTGTGCATAACAATAACTGTTGTCTTTGAAGAAGATTTGAAAAATGTGGGACAACCCTATGTGTTTTCCATCCTGCAACTTTTTTGTGCATCTTCTATTTGAAACATATTACAATATTCAAATGGAATGTTTGCTACATGTAATGGGTTGTTATAAAATATGAATGTGAACTTCAATACAATGTTTTGTTACAGTCTGCATAACAAAAAGTGTTGTCTTCCAAGAAGAATAGAGAAGCGATGGAAAACCTTTTTAACCAAATTGAGGTGGGGGGAGTAACTAATAGGGTTGTTTCTTGTAAAGTGTTTTATAACAGTTTGTGGGTTGCATGGTTTATAACACCCTGTGTTTTCCAACCTGAAAATTTAGATAACAGTTTGAATGTCTTGAAAAGCTTTTCTTATTTAGACTGTATGAATGTAAAAAAGGAACGTCCAAAAATTACAACTCTTAGTTATGGTATAAATTGCAATTCACTATCTTCATGTGATTGAAAAAAAAAAATGGACAAAACAATTGCATGTTGTAAAACACAGTGGGTTACTTGTATAGCATTTTACAACAGTGTGGGTTGCGCATTTCAAATTCTTCTTTTCATTGAAAATAGATATGCTTGATTCTACAAATGGTGCAAGAAACTTTGGAACTTTAACTATCCATAACACTTGCAACAATTTTACAGTTTACAGGAAACCAAGGATGCAAGGAGTAAAGGGGAAATTGCTACCTACACCAAACAATGTCATTGATGTGGACAACACACCTGAAAGGGTGTGTAGTGGCACATCTTCTTCGGGGTGGTTGCGTTCATGAAACGTGTAGGTAAGATCTGGTAATTACAAGATGCAATCAAATGTATAATTTTAATTTCTCATAAGTGGTTACAATGTTGATTGGAAAGTGGGAATGTTTTAATTAGGAGGCAACAACGATGGTACGGAGGAAGTCCCCTCATTTGAGGAAAATGGTGAACCCTAAGACAACAACATCTTTGGTAATTGATTGTGAACTTCCAATTTCCCTTTCCTTCCTATGCGTCAATCATAATGCTTTACAATTTCAATTATAAAATATCATGTTTGTTACAAATATGTTGATTTGGGTAGTATATCGTTCCTTTGATTTAGGAAAATAATCAGGGATACCATCACGCTCATGCCATAGTCCACGACTGCAAGGTAAAGCGTGCAAAGAATGTGAATGGAGACCCGAAGGATAGAGAGGGACCCAATGAAGCATAGGGTGATGTGGTGGACGGGAAGGTAGATATAATAACTGAATTATTACATCGTTTCACTGTGTGTATATGTTGTGTATTCAATTTATTTGAATATCAAATATATTAAGCAATTTTGTTTTCCAAATTTGTTGTGCAGGTTGTTGCTAAATACAAAAGAGAAGTGGTGAATGGTAGATATATATATATATATTATTGTATTGTAGAAGAATGTACGAGAAAGTATTATGATTGGAGAGTGTTTAACGTGCATAGGTTTTAGCATCATCGCCTTCCTATTCTTGAGGCACCAAAGCGTGGCCGAACTATATTGGGGGGGAACCAAAACAACTCGCTCCTCCCCCTGATAAATTGAAAGAGTACCTTCTAAAGAAGGTGGAAAATACATAGTACCAAATGAATCTATGACAACATTTGTAGCAAAAGCGTGTTATTAGATGTGTTTGTGCAAAATATGGGAAACATAGCTTCCTTCAACTTCCTCAACAAGGAAAGGATGAGGTGAAGAGGAAAATGGTGTTATACAACAGTGACAAGAGGAAGGAGGAGAGAAGGAAAAAAAATTACAATTGCAGAAGAGAAAGAGACGGGAGGGAATGGTAATGTCGGACTAAACTGTTCATTCTAAATTTTCCTTGCTTCATATTTTATGTTCTGATGCATACAAGGTTCAGTTAACATTAACTTACATGACATGATAGGGTGATGGTCAAGAAGTGGTTTCTTCCCCTGAGTACAATAGTGTTCATTCCTTAGAGGAATTTGTGCCCACAGAAGGTGAAGACGATGTTGTTCCTCCCAAAATTGTGTCTAACATTCACAAGAAGCATCGTGCACGGTCAAAAGTTTCAAGGTAGCCTATGGAGAAGAAACGACAACAAATGGTGATCTTGAAATCTTCTGTTTAATCTAATGTTTGTTTTGATTATTTTGACATGTGACCTTTCAATTCCTCCAATTACACAACAGCGACGAACCAATGAACTGCTGCCCTCGAGCAGGTCTTTGCTATTATGGAAGATGAAGCATTTCCCACAGAAGAACAAGTTGATGTTGTTCCTCCCAACCCCCTGTCTAACATTGAGAAGAAGATGAAGCATGTATGGTTTAAAATTTTATCACGCCCTCACAAGAAGAAACAAGTACAAATGGTGATTTCAATATCTTCTATTTGATGCTTGTTTTCATTATTTCAATGAATTCGTTGCATGCATATGAGTTTGATGTGATGTTTCGATTCTTGCTATTACAGGGGAACAATGAACAATGAAGTCCTACACTCGAAGAGGATACTCTTGAGTTGGAAGACGAAGTGGAGGCCATGGATGAACAAGATGATGTTCCTCCCAACCTGCCCTATAACATTCAAAAGAAGAAGAACAAGGACCATATACAGTTTAAAGTTGCCTTCCGCCCTCGCAAGAAGAAACGAGAACAAATGGTGATTTCCAAATATTCTATTTCATGTTTGTTTTGATTATTTCGATGAATTGGTTGTTTGCATTTCAATTTGATGCAAAGTTTCAAATCCTAATATTACAGGGCAACGATGAACAATGGACTCCTGCCCTCGAAGAGGGTACTCGTGATTGCGAAGACGAAGCACACGCCATGGAAGAACAAGATGATGTTGTTCCTCCCAACCCACTGTATACCATTGAGAAGTAGAAGAAGAAGGATCGTATACGGTCTAAAGATTCCTCACGCCCTCACAAGAAGAAACAAGAAGAAACGGTGATTTCAAAATCTTTTATTTAATGTTTGTTTTGATTATTTCAATGAATTTGTTGCATGTATCTAAATTTCATGTGATATTTCAATTCTTGCTATTACAGGTGAATGACGAACAACTGAGTCCTGCCCTCCAACAGGATACTATTGATTGCGATGACGAAGTCGAGGACATGGAAGAAGAAGATGATGTTGTTCCTCCCAACCCCCTGTCTACCAATGTTCAGAGGAAGAAGGAGTGTATACAATCTAAAGATTCCTCACACCCTCGCAAGAAGAAACAAGAAGAAATGGTGATTTCAAAATCTTCTATTTAATGTTTTATTTCATTATTTCAATGAATTCGTTGCATGCATCTGAATGTGATGTGACATTTCAATTCCTGCTATTACAGGCCAACAATGAACAATGAAGTCCTGCCCTCCAACTGAGTTCAAGGGAAAACGAAGCAAATGCCATGGAAGAAGAAGATGTTGTTCCTCCCAACTCGCCATCTAATAATGTTGAGAAGAAGAAGAAGGAGCATATACGGTCAAAAGTATCAAGGTGCCTTGGCATGGACGAACTAGAAGAAACAATGAATTCCAATTCTTTTATTTAATGTTTGTTTTGATTATTTTAATGAATTGTTTGCATGTAGCTCAATTTGAAATGATCTTTGAATTCCTGCTATTATAGGGCAAGGATGAACAACGTAGTGCCGACCTTGACCTAATTGGCCATGTTGTTGCAATTGATTTATGGGAGAGGCTAATAGAGATGGACATGCAGATGGGGAGACCCCTAGCCTACAAGTGGTGCAAGGAAATAAAGATGGACATGGGGACAGGGAGAGCACTGGCCTCCAAGTGGGAGAGGGTAACAGAGATGGACATTAGGATAGGGATAACACTGGCTTGCATGTGGAACTAGGTAACACAAATGGACATGGGGACAGGGAGAGCACTGTCTTGCAAGTGGGAGAGGGTGATAAAGATGGACATGGGGCTGAGGAGAGTGCTGGCTTGCAAGAGGGAGATGGAAACAATGAAGGACATGGGGATGGGGAGAGCACTGGCTTGCAAGTGGGAGAGGGTAATAAAGATGGACATGGGGATGAGGAGAGCTCTGGCCTGTAAGGGGGAGATGGCAATAAAGATGGACACGGGGACAGGGAGAGCATTGGTTTGCAAGTGGGAGAGGATAATAAATATGGACATGGGGATGGGGAGAGCACTGGCTTGCAAGTGGGAGAGGGTAATAAAGATGGACACAGGGACGGGGAGAGCACTGGCTAGCAACTAGCAGAGGGTAATAAAGATAGACATGGGGATGAGGAGAGCGTTGGCCTACAAGGGGGTGATGGCAATAAAGATGGACATGGGGACAGGGAGAGCTGTGACGTGCCATCTATATCGGTGTCAGACCTAACACACTTCCATGCTTTTGTTCTTATTTCTTTATGAATCTTTGAAAGTTCCTTCAATTATGCTTCACGTCAATGACGTTTCCATTGCAGGAAAATCCAGTGGATGAACAAATGATAGAGTTCAAGGGCATAAATTTTAAGTTCGATGATCATGTCGACCGTTGGAGGCTATGTAAACAGGTTTCCAAAGGCATTGTACATGTTGTCGCTAGAAACGCTCAGACCCACTACTTTTAGCAACCAGAAAATTGTGTTAGAGTCAGCATTATTGAGGCCATTGCTGGTGAATGCTACGTGCCTTTTCCACGTCTTGGCACAGAGACCGTTAGAGAGTGTGTGAGCGACTTCATCATATGGAACCTCTCTGAGATGAAGCATTTTGTTCCAGAGGTAGACATAAACGATATGTTGCTATATGTGTATATATATATCATACTACGTATATTATTTCCATGCATACGTTAATTCTCATTAATTGTTTGCTATAGGGTGAAGGTGTTAAACCTGCCAAGGACAAAGTACAACCTATGAAGAAATCTGTTGTTTCACGTTCACCATCTGTGAGGGTTCGTGGAATTGGAATCACCCCTCCCAAAATACACAAGGAACCTAAGAAACATGCCATATATTACACATGCATGAACTCCATTGCAAAGAATAGGCAGCGTAGGAATGGATGAGACAGGCTCCAAATACATTTTCTGCATTATCAATTTCATAATTTGATTATTGACAGTTGTGGTGTAGAGATACACCATTTTCATATGTTTGAATACTATGTTGTTAAACATTTGATAAGAGACTTTTCATGGGTCTCTCTAATTATTTGATTATTGAACAACTATGTTGAACATATATACTAATTTCATAAAATAATTGGAACATTATATGTTGAACATATATTGGAACACATAATTGTTATCCATTTCATATCAGAGTTTTCATAGCTTTGTAATTGTTTCGTTACAATGAAGAATGTTATGAAGTCCACTTTCAATTTTTAGAACAAGTATTTCATTGACTATGAATATTTCCTTTTTCCATGTGATTGGAACAAATAAAATGGTAGCAGTGTTTGTAGTCTTGGAAAACACACTGTCCCCTGTCAGTTATTTTGGTATGATAAGTATTTCTTTCATTATGACCAATAATGCAATGAATTCCACTTTGAATTTTTAGAGCAAGTCTTTGCTAGGGTGGAGATGGTAGATTTATGTTTTGCATGTGATCAGAACAAGTAAAATGCTTATATTCCTTGCACTGTTGGAAAACACACTGTACCCTCCGACTATTTTCCTTACGCAAAGTGTTTATTTTGCATGCTCCAAAAATGAAGTGAATTCTGGTTTCAATTTTTACATGAAGGTTTTGGGAGAGTTGAGCTGGGGTTTTTCCCTTTTTCATGTCATTGTAACAAATAAAATGCTTGTATTGCACTTTTGGAAAACACACTGTCCCCTGTCTATTATTTGTTTCTCAACAAGTCTTCATTTCCTACACTCCCAAAAAGAAATGAAGTCCACTTTCAATTTTTAGAACGACCATTAGGTAGAGTGGAAATGGCATATTTCCTTTTTCCATGTGATTGGAACACATAAAGTGCTTGTAGTGATTACAGTTTTTGAAAACACACTGTCCCCTGTTAGTTATTTCTTTCTGATCAGTAATTATTTATGACGTTGCATAAATACATTTATGTCCACTTTCATATTTCATGAAATGTTTTATATTTTATTGGCTCCCATAATGTAATCAAGTCCACTTTCAATTTTCATAACTAGTTGGTTGAGTACAAATGTCATTTCCTTTTTCCATGTGATGGGAACAAATTAAATGCTTGCATTGTTGGCAGTGTTGGAAAATGCACCGTCTTATCTCAGTTACTTCGATATGAATACTTACTTATGTATGCCATCTTACTTACAAATGTAAGCACATGTCAATATCTTTGATCATGTAATTATTGAACAATTATGGTGTGGAATTACATTATATTTGATCATTTACTTATTGAATAATTATGATGTCGAATTCCATTATATGTGATCCTCTTATTTTTTATCTATTATCATGTGGAATTACAATACTTTGGTATGTTTCAAGACTGTGGTCTTCTGCCAAGAGTTCCATTGTCCGATTGTGTCCTCCCTCGTTTGTGACCTCACCAGTTCATAGATCCGGGTCAAAAGTGTTTACTGCTCTTAATTAAATAAAATATAAGACTATGTTCTTGTAGATTTCATGACCTTCATATTTTTTAAGACCCCTTTCAACAAATATTCGATTTCATTATCTGTTCATACCTTTCCAACAAAAAAATACACATAACAGTTGCATTATGGAAAACACATTGGGTTGTGACTGTCTTCTAAATTCTTCTTGAATGACCGCGTTTTTTTATGTAGACTTTAACAAAACAATGCTTTCAAGTTCGCCTTCTTTTTTTATGACAACCCTTGCTTTCACCAAACTTTCCATTTCAATATATGTTCATATGTTTGGAACACACAATGCACATATCAGTCGCATGTTCAAAAACACAGTGGGTTGTGATTCACTTCTTATTTGATGCAGAATCTAAGCAAAGAATGGTTTGAAGTTCACCTTCCTATTTGTTGACAACCCTTACTTTCAGTAAAACACTCTTCTTCAATATTTGCTCTTATGTTTCAAACACAAAATTTACATATAATTTGCATCGTGGAAAACACAGTGCGTTGTGGCTCACTTCTTATTTTATGTAGGGTGTAAGAAAGGAATTTTTTGAAGTTGACACCATTGTTCCTTGACAACCCTTACTTTTAGCAAAACACTCTTCTTCAATATCTACTGATATGTGTTGAAGACAAACTTTACATAACAGTTGCATCATGGAAAACACAGTGGGTTGTGGCTCACTTCCTATTTTTTGTAGGCTGCAACAAATGAATGTTTCAAAGTTCACGTTCTAGTTTTCTGAGACCCCTTACTCTCACCAAAACACTCCATTTGAATATTTGTTCATATGTTGCGAACACAAATTTTACGTAACAGTTGTAGGATGGAAAACACACAGGGTTGTCACACACTTTTCAAATCTTCTTTAAAGTGAAAAGTAGTGTCATGCACACCATAAGAAGACATTGTATTCAAGTTTTCCTTCATATTTTATAATTTCCCTTGCTTCCAACAAAATTTGCACATAAAAAAAAAGTTGCACGATGGAAAACATGGTCTGTTGCATCTCAATTCTTCTTGAAATACAACACTTTAGTTTATAACAACCCTTACTCGCAACAAAAAATCCTTTTAAATACCATTATACATTTTGAACACGAGATGCACAAAAAAGTAAAGGTGGAAGATGGAAAACACAGAGGGTTTTCCCAGACTTTTCAAATATTGTAGTGAAGTTTTCCTTTATATTTTTTTAACTGGCCTTGCTCGTAGCAAAAGTTTCACAAAAAAAGAAAATAGAAAAAAAAAGATTGTAGGATGGAAAACACAGAGGGTTGTCCCTCACCTCTCAATTCTTCTTCAAATACAAAACTTTCAATTATGCAGACTTTCAAAACACACTGTATTGAAGTTCACCTTAATATTTTATAACAACCCTTACTTGTAGCAAACATTCCCTTTCAATACCGTTATACATTTCGAACACAAGATGCACAAAAAGAAAGTTGCAGAATGGAAAACACATAGGGTTTTGTACCACACTTTTCAAATCTTCTTCAAAGACATCAATTAGAGTTATGCACACCGTAGGAAGACAACGTCTTGAAGTTCATCTTCATATTTTATAACTTTTGTTGCCTCCAACAAAAGTTGCACACATAAAAAAAAAAAGCAAGTTGCACTATGAAAAACATAGAGGGTTGTCCCTCGCTTCCCAATTCTTCTAGCAAGACAACACTTTTTGTTCTACAGACTGTAAGAACACAGTGTATTGAAGTTCACCTTCATATTTTATAACAACCCTTACTTGTAGCAAACATTCCCTTTCAATATTATACATTTTGAACACAAGATGCACAAAAAGAAAGTTGCAGGAAAGAAAACACATAGGGTTTTACCACACTTTTCAAATCTTCTTCAAAGACAGCAGTTAGAGTTATGCACACCGTAGGAAGACAACGTATTGAAGTTCACCTTCATATTTTATAACTTTCGTTGCCTCCAACAAAAGTTGCACACAGAAAAAAAGAAGAAGCAAGTTGCACTATGGAAAACACAGAGGGTTTTCCCTCGCTTCCCAGTTCTTCTAGCAAGACAACACTTTTTGTTTTGTAGAATATAAGAACATAGTGTATTGAAGTTCACCTTCATATTTTATAACAACCCTTACTTGCAACAAATATTCCCTTCCAATATCGTTATACATTTTGAACACAAAATGCACAAAAAGAAAGTTGTAGGATGGAAAACACATAGGGTTTTACCACACTTTTCAAATCTTCTTCAAAGAAAACAAATAGAGTTATGCACACCATAGGAATACAACATCTTGAAGTTCACCTTCATATTTTATAACTTTTGTTGCCTCTAGCAAAACTTGCACACAGGAAAAAATAAAAATAAAAAAAATAAAAAAATAAATTGCACTATGGAAAACATAGAGGGTTGTCCCTCGCTTCCCAGTTCTTCTAGCAAGACAACACTTTTTGTTTTGCAGAGGGTAAGAACACAGTGTATTGAAGTTCACCTTCATATTTTATAACAACCCTTACTTGCAAGAAACATTCCCTTTCAATACCATTATACATTTTGAACACAAGATGCACAAAAAGAAAGTTGCAGGATGGAAAAAACATAGGGTTTTACCACACTTTTCAAATCTTCTTCAAAGACATCAGTTAGAGTTATGCACATCATAGGAAGACAACGTATTGAATTTCACCTTCATATTTTATAACTTTCGTTGCCTCTAGCAAAAGTTGCACACGAAAAAAAAAGAAAAAAAAAGAAAGAAGCAAGTTGCACTATGGAAAACACAGAGGATTGTTCCTCAGTTCCCAGTTCTTCTAGCAAGACAACACTTTACGTTCTGCATACTGTAAGAACATAGTGTATTGAAGTTCACCTTTATATTTTATAACAACCCTTATTTGCAACAAACATTCCAATTCAATACCGTTATACATTTCAAACACAATATGCACAAAAAAACCTCTTGTAGACTAGTCAGAATATTATAACCAACAACAAACGAGTCTCTTACACTTGTAACTTATTGTGAATGACTCTTCAATGTCTTTTTAGTCTTGTAAGGAAGGAAATTCGAAACACTCCAAATACTGTTCAATATAGGCCTTCTGACAACTCTATCCTAAGAGGACAGCCACTAAATGGTCTCGAAAAACTTAGAAATTCAGCAATCCCTATCTTGGAATGGAGTCACCTATGCCCACAAACCTTTTCCAAAACAAAATGAGAGAACAACAACTCATATTCCAAAAAGAAAACTCATTAAGTCACCAATGTACATAGTCATTTACAGATTTTATGCATTTTTTGCAGACCTTGGGCTTCATGATAGCTGCCCAAAACCACCTTACCACACTCTTCAATCTTCACATCATTTAGAATACTCATCAAACATTCCTCTCACCAATTTTTAGGAGATTCAAACGGTGAAAATCTAACAAGCACAATTTTTAATATACACTTTTTACCCTAACTTAGGGTTTTAGCCACCTGGAGAAAAACTTCAATATCTTTGAGAATTCAAAATGGATTTGTATGAAATAAAATGAATCATAAAGTAGACTTAGAGGGATATCATGTACAATGGAGGAGGAGACAATTTATCCCCAGAATATGGTCGTACAATGGCCTCAAACACATAAAATGTAGGAAAGAATCTGAAAAAACAAAGTATGTCATTCATTTTTTCAGTATTACATCAATGACAACACTTTCCATTCTGCAAAGTGTAAGAAAATGGTGTATTTAATTTCACCTTCATATTTTATTACAACCCTTACTTGCAGCAAACATCCCATTTCAATTTCCTTATATGTTCACACTATGCAGAAAAAAATGTTGCAGAATGGAAAACACGCAGGGTTCTCCCCCACCTCTGAAATATTGTTCTAAGAGAACAATTTTTGTTATGAAAATTGTAAGAAAGTAGTGTATTATAGTTCACCTTCATATTTTCTAACAACCTATTACTTGCAGCAGACATTCCATTTCAATATCCTTATACGTTTCGAAGAGAGGATGCACAAGAAAAGTTGCAGAATGGAAAACACAAAGAACTACTGAAGAAAAATACAATATTATACAATCTAAAGAAAATTATAATCCACATTTAATACTGCTAACACTAAGAACTATGTCAACCATTTACGAACGGGTATAATCTATGTGTTCTCAGCATCTGGAAGAATTTTCTGCACTCTGATTGTCAAGGTGGACTTTACAGCATACAATGTTGGCACCCCGTAATTCGCATGTAGCAACCTGAAGGAGGGCTTGACACGGTGGATCTCAAACCTGAAAATGTGGTTGAATTTGAACACAGCCAATAACCATTCCGCCAGAGGACCTATGTGATTACTAATTATAGATTCCCCCTTGAGGAATCTCATAAACCTCATTCTTAGCTAGTTCGTAAGATTGTGCTTGCATATGATAACTGTTGGTCTAATGCACACCTTCCAGATGCAACCAGCTAGGAAAAGGTCTCGAATTTCATGGTAAAGAGACATTGGTCAATCACATAAATTGACAATCTCTATTTCTAGATTGTAATACTAAACTTCCATGCCCATATATGCCCATACACCAAAGACGACGTTGAAGAAGTGAGCATAACTATCATAATGCAAATCTGTGCGGTTTGGCCCCTTTCTATTAATTATCGTTAACATCTTTTCTCGCAACCTGTACGGGAGGCTCAATTCCTCAATTCAAGCAAGAATATTGCATGGGAGATAGGGGTGGTAGTTGGTCAACCAACTAGCCACCCATGCTCGTGAACTGTGTGACATCTTCTATAGAACTGCAGTAGGAGGTACTCAAATTCCTGAAATGAAAGACAAAACAAATTTGTTAGAAGGTACCCCTGCATTCTCTAATTAGAAATACATTGTCAATGCAATGGAAATAGTGAAAAATAAGTGAGAAAATTGGAAGATATAGATAATGTTAGCATTGAAGAGATTATACCTATTCTTTGGAATTGAATGAGGCAACACACGCAGTATCTCGAATGGGCATATGGCAATGCACGAGTCAAACAACAGGAAGAACAATGCCTCAAAGGAAAGACAACGAAAATTTTAGCACATACAACAACATTATCTAATTAGAAACACACGCAATGTGTACAAACAATGTCTTTTCCAACATGGCAAATAATGTCACCATTTTATTTGTTGCAATTAGATGAGTGGAAGTAATGAATTGTAGAAAAAATATTTTTGTAGCTTTTATTCATATCATTGATTATATTCATTGTACTTATGTATCTTTCTAGCTAAAAGCCCATTTCATAACTAAAAACAATATGCTGATACATGACAACCTTACTTTCACTAAACATTCCATTTGACTATCTCTTCGTATGTTTCAAACAGAAAATGCACATAATAGTTTCAAATGTGGAAAACACACTGGGTTGTGAGACACTGCTGATTTTATGCAAACTGGAACAGAACAATGTTATGAAGTTCACCTTCTTGATAGATGATAACCCTTACTTTCAGCAAACATTCCATTTCAATATGTCTTCATATGTTTCAATCAGAAAAAGCACATAACAGTTGGATGATGGAAAACACACTAGGAGGTGACTGACTTCTTCTTTTAAGCAGACTATAAGAGAACAATGTTTTGAAGTTCACCTTCTTTTATGACAACCCTTACCTTCAGCAAAATAGTCCATTTCAATATTTGTTCATACGTTAGGAACACAAAATGCACATCATAGTTGCAGGATGGAAAATAGACCGTGTTGTCACTCACTTCTTATTTTATGCAAGCTATAATAAAAGAATGTTTTTCATTGTAGTCTAGCAGAGTCAAATTTATCAACTTAACTATCTAAAACTCTTAACCACCAAATCCACCCTTGGTTTGCAGAGACTGTCTTCCCCAAACGCCTATTCAGGAAACCCTTCTTTGAAGCCATTCACATGAGGGTAACTTGGAAAACTATATTCCACTCTTTCTCAAACCTTCAAACCAAGTCAAACACCTTTATTGAGGCATGTACATGCTTAAAGGAAGAAGGGATATCGCTACCCTCACCTTTTTGATGAAAGCCTAACCTAAAACCTCACTTTTAGTAAGGGAATGTCTATCAAACCTGGGGGCAACAAAGTTGAAGGTAAGATTAAGTTTTTGTAGGATTAATTTATCGTGTTTGAAGAGTGTTTAGATTTTGGGAAGCTTGGGAACATTTAATTCCATAAAAACCTCATGAAAATGGCTCAAAATGAGGGTTTAGTGAAAAAGTGCGTTGGGAACCGTATCTTCCAAAAGTAATTGTGGATGTGCTAGTTTTGGTAACTGGTTAATGTCACCTCATGAAAACACCTAATTAATTCAAACAATCCTTTAACAAGTTTGAAAACTTAGGTATTATCTACTTTTGGGAATAGTCAAAAAAATGTTGATCTACTAAACGCTTACTTTATGCACAAAAAAAGCTCTAAAAAATGAGGGTTTAATAGAATACTGTATTCCAAACCTTCCCATGCTTTGCCACCAAATGAAACATGTTTAGTAATGTTTTCCCATGCTTTAGGAACAAACTTTGAGCCCCATTGAATGCACTTTCCTTAATTCCCAACTTGTACGCATCCTTTTTCATTGGAAAATTTGTGTATTCTCTAAAGATGAGCAACCAAACATTGAATGGTTCGCTTCCCTTGCACGATTCAATAGATACACTTCTTAGAGCATGGTATTGCATAATGTCATACCAAAAATTGGACTTATGTAAGAAAATTTATTAAATTCGAACCATACCTTCCATTGGGTTTACACTCACAAAAGACAGTCGCTAGCAAGGACTCCTTTCCCTAGATTGGAATGCTGAAGTGAACAAAAATAGCCAGAAAATAAATTAGAAAGTTTATAACGTGGTACAAGCACATACTGGAAAAAAAGAAATCTGCAATACAATTTTGTATTACAATATATAAATTGAAATGGGTTTTGTCATAGTCACCCGTATTAGATGTTGTATCCTCTACCACATCCATAGCAGTTGCGCCTGAAGTCTGACATTGCATATTGACATTCAGATTCAAACTATTGTTTGCAGACAAGGGAAATGAGTCATCCACAGGGGTTCAGTCATCTTAATGTTGTGCAGAATGATTCGTACGTCGGGTTCAATGTCGACGACGATCCTTGCACTAAACCATGGATGCATGAAAACGGTACTAGTCTCACCTTCATTAGAATCCAAAATGAATTCAAATGACAATGCATTTGATTTCCGTAGGTCCTCTAGAAACCTATCCACGCATTCTACATACGATTGCACCTATTGTAGAGATTGTGGCAGTGTACGCATCACTTTCTTCAAGAGTTCGTTTGTGTCATTCTAAAGAGACATTGTCACCACATGTTCATCATATACATGAGTGATAAAAGGATCTTGCGTAGGGGTGGGAACATTAGGATTTTTTTCCTCTACGACACCTTGTGACAATGTCTCGCTCAAATCCATCCCTGTATCAATTGTTTCACCTCCCCTGTCTAAATGACCACACAGAAGAAAATTGTATTACACAATAGACAATGCAAAACACAATTGACAGCCATAACGTAACACAATTCAAATTGAAATTCACTTACCGTGGATGACCCCTTCAATGACAAATGATCTTTTCATCAATTCAACATTCTTGAGGACATGTTTGCAAGTGTTCCCCTGCAAACTCCAAGGGTAGTCACAAAAAAAAAGGTGCTCCATAAATTTCTGAACAACGTAGTGCATTGGTTTCACCCAGTATTGTACAGGATTTGTTTCATCAGGAATATAGTCATTGTCTGGAATTGCCTTGTCCCGCTCCACACTAGATCGCATATTTAAACAATTTTGGTTCGTCAAAAAACCATAATGTTGCAACTTTTCCTTTTGCCTATAGAATGGTTCCATTTTATACACAAGTGTGTAATACAAATAGTCCATTCTCCTTGTGCATTTTTTTGAACGATCACACAAGTACCAAGTTTTGAGTGTACAATGGTATGACTCAATGGCTGCATTCGTATCCTGGTTGGCATGTGGGAATAGTTTGCAATTTTTTTCCCACGTGGTTGCGAAAAAAAATCCAATAGTCAAGTAAACCACAACATATTAGAGGTGACATCAAAGAATTTGAATGGTGTGAATCCTACAAGGTGACAAAAATTGTCAACTCACCAATTCGACCTTCTCCTTCGCACCAGGTCTTGTTGAAGTACTCTAAGAATCGGGGTTGATCATTGAACTCCTGAAAGAAAGAGTTTAATAGCTGAGTGACACAATCTTCAGTGTCATCGATTGCCATCATGATTGTGCCAAGACTGCAGAATATTTCCATTGCCCTTTCCTTGGCTGCATACTTATAGACATTCTTTAGCCAAGCCCTTTTGACATGCCAGAGGCATAGAAGCGCATGAAATTGAAAGACAACTCTAATAGACAATAGAAACGATATTGTTTACCACTCGACTGCATGAGAAAGTGGCATTCAAAATGAATAGCAAATGAGAAAGGTACACAAATGAAGAAGGGGATGCACATACTGTATGGCTTGGATTTTTGCAGTCACATCATTGGTAAAAAATGCATTGATTCTCCAGTCAGGCCTGGCTCTTCTTCCATGGTCGTGCAATACGTGTAGCCACATAGAGATGTCCTCAATCTTGTTTTGTGAGGAGACTACCCACGCAACCGACAAACCACTCTGTTGCTTGTCAAAAATGAGGACAATATACAATGGATACTATAGACAGAACAACTCAGTGTGAGCATTGTGAAGTTCACAGCTGGCAAGATCATTGAAAACATCAAGAACTATTTGTCAATGTTTGTAAGGCCTCACCCCATATTTGTTAGTTGCAAACATGGAATCCATCAAGATGACTAAATTGTGTGAGCAACTAACCATCCTATCCAGCATCCATGGAGTCTAAACCCCGATAGAAAAAGGTGTATTGTTCCCATCAGGCCGATGAAAGTAGAAGAAGTTGTCAAAGTCCTGTGCACTCTACTTTAAGATACTTGTCGAATCGATTTTGTGTTTCTGTGCGTGATTAGAACACACCTTTCACTAGGCATTCATTACATCCTTTCTTGTAAGGAATTGATCTCTCTTGGACATCATGCCACATAACACAGGATCATTGATATGTTTATCCATTATTGCATTGACACTGATGTCCATGAGAAAAAAGGCTTTTAATATAGCTTTTTCACTTTGCGGATATAGTAGTGGCAAACATATAACGCTTCTCTCCACTTGTGTCGTGAATGCCATGGCAAAATTGACTATTTTTTATCAACGTGGAACATTTCTTTGTAGATAATATAGGCAACATCAGGTTTGTCATTCATAACCTTCACCATGAAGTGGTATTGACAACCTCACATTTGTATAAATGTCTTATGTGGTTTCTTCTCTGGTGGAGGCTAGCCTTTGTTGTCTTGAAGACCGTATTGACACCAATAGCTGTGAGAAAGGGATCATCTCATCATCTTGAACCAAGGAGAGTAAAATGTCATTCAACCATAGAAATGAATGTTGAAAGATACAAACCTTTGATAGGAAATTGTTTTGCCATAAGTTTTGTCATCAACGAGACAAGAGGTGGTAGGTTCTCTTGTTTTCTTGTACACAAATTTGGTTTTGAAACCTTCAACAGAGATTTCACCGCGAATGAAATGATCAAGTCTCGTAAGAGTAATTGCTACAACAAGGTCAGGGACATTATCCTTGTTGATAGAAATAGTAGCCCATTCTAAATTGGAAGACGAAAAAGGAGAACCTCCATTTTGTACATCTTGCACCTCCAATTCGTCTTGCTTCTTCCATTTCAAACCTCTCCTCATTCTAGGAAATGGAAAAATAGGACGATTATTTAACATTAGTGTGGATTGTGTGAAGAAAAATAAATAAACCATTAATTAAACATAGATAAAATGTGCTTGCATAGTTGTCACCCTCGTGAAACCAATACACGGTTGTTGGCTTCATCCGAGGAAAATTAAAGGTGGTAGATTCAATCAAGCTACGCATAAATTATAACACAAACGCATGCTAAAAATTGAACAGTCCATCTAAATGTACAGGTGGAAATAGACAAGGACAACAAAAAATGGCAAGCTAAACCTTTGATGACATCCTAGTATGGAAGAGAAAATAAAAAAAAGTGCATCCATTGCTGCAAGCAACGCCAAAATGATATCATGTTTCTTGCATCTATTGAACAAAAGATGAATCAGTAATGGAGTGTATGAGGAAATGTATAAAGGTGTAAAATTTTCTATGAACCATGATGTAAGTGAATTCAGGTTGGAAAACATAACATGTAGATGAGCCTCCATGCAAACATAAAGACCGCAACCCCGCAAGTAAATATAACAAAGATTTCAGAGAGTATGGGGTGTACAAACCTATTTTACCTGAGGAAGCATGTTGTGATATTCAGCCTTCCATTTCACATGAATTAACATGAGGAGCAAAAGCACATCTAGCAATTAACAAAATAAACAAGTGAAGGTTGAACCACACGATCAATGGTTCAATCTAGAACTTCATATGTAGCGTAGAAGTGTAACATGCATCACAATATGTAATTACTTATACAATAGCAACAATAGATGTATTATCGTGGGAAGATACGTTGGTTGTGCTACGTGTGTAAGTGTTAAAGGAGAGGAAGGGTTAGAGGGCAAGCAAAACCTTTGATGACAACCTTGTATGTAAAAAGAATAAGTTCATCCATTGCTGCGAGCAATGCCAAAATGATAACATGTTTCTTGCATCTGTTAAAAAAAGATGAATTAGTAATGGAGTGTATGAGGAAAGGTATAAAGGTGTAAAATTTTCTATGAACCATGATGTAAGCAAATGTAGGTTGGAAAACACAGCGTGTAGATGAACCTCCACGCTAACATGAAGACTGCAACCTTGCATGTAAATATAACAAATATTTTAGAGAATATGGGGTGTACAAACCTCTTTTACCTGAGGAAGCATGTTGTGATATTCAACCTTCCATTTCACATGAATTAACATGAGGAGCAAAAGCACTTCTAGCAATTAACAAAATAAACAAGTGAAGGTTGAACCACACGTTCAATGGTTCAACGTAGAACTTTGTATGTGGCGTAGGAGTGTAACATGCATCACAATATGTAATTAATTATACAATGGAAACAACAAATGTATTATCATGGGAATATACGTTGGTTGTGCTGCGTGTGTAAGTGTTAAAGGAGAGGAAGGGTTAGAGGGAAAGCAAAACCTTTGATGACAACCTTGTATGTAAAAAGAATAAGTGCATCCATTGCTGTGAACAACGCCAAAATGATAACATGTTTCTTGCATCTATTAAAAAAAAGATGAATCTGTAATGGAGTGTATGAGGAAATTTATAAAGGTGTAAAATTTTCTATCAACCATGATGTAAGCGAATGCAGGTTGGAAAACACAATGTGTAGATGAACCTCCACGCTGACATAAAGACCGCAACCCCTCATGTAAATATAACAAAAATTTCAGAGAATATGGGGTGTACAAACCTCTCTTACCTAAGGAGGCATGTTGTGATATTCAGCCTTCTGTTTAGGGGGTCTTAACATGTGCAAAAAATGCACATCTAGAAATTCATGAAAAAGGGAAGTGAAGGTTGAACCATACGATGAGTGGTTCAACCTGTAACTTTGTATGCGATGTATGAGTGTAATGTGCATAACACTATGTAATTAATTCTACAGTTCCAAGAACAAATCTATTAGGGAAGATACCTTGGTTGTGGTGCATGTGTATTTGTTAATGGAGAGGAAAGGTTACAGGGCAACCAAAACCTTTTAGAACCTTCTATGTAAGTAAATGTGCATCCATTAGTGCCAGCAATGCCAAAAGAATAAAAAGTTTTTTGCATCTGTTGACAAAATCATGAATCAGTAATGGAGTGAATCAAGAAAGTCATACATGTGCAACTTTTCCTATCAACCATGATGTCAACCAATGCATGTTGGAAAACACAGTGTCTACTGCAACCTCAAAGTAGACATAAAGACCACATGTTAAATCACAACCTCACGTGATAGAAGAATAAGACGTCATAGTATATGGGGTGTACAAACCTGTTTTACCTGAGCAAACATGTTGTGATATCGACCCTTCCATATGGGGTGAGTTAACATGACTAGCAAAAGCATATATGACAATGCATGAACTAAAAAAGTGGAGGTTGAACAACCGGATGGGAAGTCCAACCTGCAACTTTTTATATAGCCTATAAGCCTAACATGAATAATAACATGTAATTACTTCTATGGCTGCTAACAATGTGAAAAGAGAAAAAAATGATCATTGCATTTGGTGATAAAAAAATGAGTCAATGAAGTCAAACATCTATGAACATAAAACTAAACATGACAACAAAAGAACATCAAGCACAAAAGTAAAAAGGTCCACCCTTCACCTTACATCAAGCAAACATATCGAAAGTACAATCCACAGTGGTTTCCAACATGCCTATAGTTTATTAATTAGAGAAAGTTCAAACGCAATGTCTACTCTAGATGTGACTTGTTTTATATTTTGAAGATGTTCCTTTCATTAAATTCGTATTGTGTAAACAAGAAAAGGATTTCATTCCAAAAAGAGAGAAACAATTGGCTGGAGACATGAAAGCCATGTGTGAAATGGTAGACAAGTTTTGTAAATAACTTATCAAACAAAAAACCTCTGCATTCTCTAATGAGAAAGACACTCTCGAAGCTAACCAAAGAGTGGCTGCAAAGCTACAAACAAGTATTGAAGACATTCAAAACTCTATCCAAAAAATGGGCGTTACTCTCTTAAGGGTTGATAAGGAAGTAGTTGCTCCAAACGTACAAATAAAATGTACTTATAACTGAAACCCAACACTGTGTTTTCTGAATTACAAATATTTTGTGCACTATTTTCACAATCATGCAAAAATTAAAAACACAACAATGGAATTTGCGATTTCAAAGACATTAATACTATCTTGTAATATTCCATGTTGCAAAACCGTGGGTGTTAAGAATCAACCCACCCACCATGAGACAACCCTTTACATTTGAACAGGGAGATTGAAACAACTAAACCCAGCACTATGTTTTCCCAATTGCAATTATTTTGTACAACATTTTTTTTCAATGATGCAAGATTTAAACAGAACAATGGAATCTATGATTTGGAAGACATTCATACGGTTTTGTAAATTGGAAGACATTCATACTGTTTTGTAACATTCCACGTTGCACAACCGTGGGTGTTAAGAAGCAAGCAACCCACCATGAGACAACCCTTTCCATTTAAACAAGGAGATTCACATAATTGAAAACCATGAGTGTGTTTCCCATTGATAATTATTTTGTGCACTTTTTTTTTTCAATCGATTGAAATTAAAACACAAGAATGGAATGTGTTAATTTTAAGACATTCATATATTTAAATAACTCCACATTGGGTTTCCCAAATTTCATATTAAAAAATCTTGTAAAACCCTCTGCCTGTAACCCAATTACCCCTCACCTCAAATTTCGTCGGTATTCACCTCGCATTTATTTTGTGCACATTTTTTTCAATCAACTGAAATTTAAACACAACAATGGAATGTGTGATTTTGAAGACATTCATACATTTCAATAACTCCACATTGGGTTTCCCAAATTTCATATTAAAAAATCATGTAAAACCCTCTGCCTGTAACCCAATTACCCCTCACCTCAAATTTCGTAGGTATTCTCCTCCAACTCCTCCACGTGCACTCCACATTTCAGCTCACGTTCTCGATTTCATTGGTATTCTCCTCCAAGTCTTCGTCATCCACGTGCACTCAGACCTTCAACTTTCCCTTTCAACGTGCAAACTGGAAACAAATAATATTTTCTCCTTTCTTCCTCGAAACATAAAAGGCTTTGTTTCTGCCCACATCACTTTCCCTTTCACTTTTCCCACGCCAAGAAAAGAGACTTGTCGAGAAAGCAAACCTGCTTGCATTTTTCCCTTGCCAACGGGCAGGAAAACCAAGCTGACGACACTGTTAACTTGCACCTAACAATCGCCGACCATTTGCTCCCACTGTCGCTTTTCTCCGCAATCGCCCGTGTGGCGAGCCCCGCACTACGATGTCGCGTCATGTTATGTATGTTTCCATGTATGTTGTTATGTATGCTTTTCATGCGTTTTTGTATGTACATAGGTGCTTTTTGTCTAGTAGTTAGCCGACTCCATTTTTATCTATTTTCTGAATTAAACATTATTTATGTCCACCTAAATTCAAATAAGACAATAAAAATATTATAATAAACCTATTTTAAAGAAAGAAAAAAAATACCATAAACAAAATAGATTAATTTTCCCCCTACATCGAGAAAGAAAAATACATATTATTGTAAGTAAATTGATACCTATGAAAAGACTAAAATATTATTTAAATGACTTTAAAGATATTTTAATTGAAAGGAAGATTATTTTATTATTATAATTTTTATTTTCGTGAATTCCTAACCGTCCTCTTTAAAAAAACATACTCCAACCCTTCAAGTCTAACGTACGTCCTTTGATATGAGTTTTAGCATTTAAATATTTTGAAATGGTAGAGATCTAATTTAAATTTAACCTTAAAAAATATCTCTTAAAGTAAAAATATGCTTTAAACTCATTTAAAAATAATTTGTCTTAGAAGTAAATATTTTTAACTTACTACCTTTTAATCATTTTAATGCATTTTTCTTTTGCTTTATTTTTTAAAAACTTTTATTATTGTAATATTTTATTATACACTTTATTTTGTTTGTATTATGATAGATATTTTTAAAATAAATAATTCATAATTGATTGTTAATTTTTTTTATTTTAAAAATAATGTTTTATTTTTTAAAATTTATTATAATTTTGTATAATTTTAATCAAAGCGAATTTTGTAATTGAAGAGTAGTAAAAATAATATGTTGGAGAATATTGAATATAATAATTAGAATACAGGATATATAAAGAAACAATATCAATATATGATATGCGTGGAAAGAGAAACAAAAATATATCAAAATAATAAGCTCTATGATGAAAGAATGAGTGTTATTCAATGAAGATTCCATAATATAATATATTTTTGTTCAAAAATATTAGTGAACTGTCTTGGATTCTATGTTGAGTTTGCACATTGTTTGAGGTCAAGTATGTTGATAAGGTCCAAAATTGTGAATGCATCCCTTGCATCTAATATGACCTTATATAATGTATGCCTTTATTTCATTTATTTTCCTTGATCTTTTTCTACTTTGTTATTTTCTAATGTTGATGACTAACAATATTTATTGACTCTCTCACCTCCTTTGTCTACGTTGTTTCCTAAACTTTTGTTCAATTTTAAAAACTAACAATTGATACCCTTTAGTGCCTTCTACATGTTTCTACAGTTTGCATTCACGTGACCTCCTAGGTCAATCCTTGAAAATATGTGTGAAAGATTAAAAAAATAAGGAAGAGCCCTAAAATGATGTATGCAAAATTATTACTACTTTAAGTGCAACAATTCAATTGTTTCACTATTGATTACCTCTTTAGTGCTCTAAAATATCATAATTTTGGATGTCCAAAATGAGTGCTAATGTATGCTTTTAAACACTAGCACATAACATAAAATTTTGCAATATGTGTACTTAGTTGGCTAGGGTGAAAATAAAGGGCAATAATTGACAAAATTAGAATTAAAATTTTGAAAAGGTTCAGGTCAAATCCCTAACTATAGGGTCCACCCCATGATTGCAAAAATAACCCTAGGTTTCCAACTAGTAAAATGTAAATGGATACAACTATATTGGGATATGTGAACAAATATAACTAGTAAATCATTTAAAGATGCTATCAAATACAAATATTTGTAGCCATGTTAACTAAGTACTCCACATTTGTGTTTATTTGAAAAGTCATGTGTAGTACTTGGTTGACATGATTATAAAATATTTGTGCTCTCTCAACTATTTGATAACACCTTTAGGTCTTGTTACTAGTTTTTATAAAAAAATATTGGTGTGATAATTTATGAGATTTTTGATGATTTTATAAGAAACAAATAAACTTTGAATTGACTTTAATGATAATTTCCAAACATATTGAGGAAAGATATTTGAAGTATTGGTCATAAGAATGACAAATTCATATTTTTCCTTTATGACACGTACCTTTCAAATAATACTATAACAACACTAAAGTATGCCATAAATAGGTTATGATGGTTCAAAATGAACAATTTTCTTTTCCTACGAGCCTACACATGTTATGTCAATATCAATAGATTATTAGTGTTGTATCAATCAAAAAAATAATAAGGTAAAATTTAATGTGCCTCCACTCCATTGTGAGGCCATTAAGGCCCTTTTCTATGCTTAAAATTATAATAGGACTCATTTGTGACCCATATAGCTTCAAATCTAATTCACTTCTCAAGTGGAAACTTTGAATTTAAATAATTTATTATGATATTCATAATTTGTATCAAAATTCATAAAAAAATATTGATGTGATAACTTATGAGATTTTTGATGATTTTTATAAGAAATAAATAAACTTTGAATTAACTTTAATGATAATTTCCAAACATACTCATGAAAGATATTTGATGTATTGGTCATAAGAATGAAAAATTCATAATTTTCCTTGATGACATGTATCTTTCAAATAATAGTATAACAACACTAAAGTATGCCATCAATAGGATACGATGGTTCAAAATGCACAATTTGCTTTTCCTATGAACCTACACATGTTATGTCAATATCAATAGATTATTAGTGTATGTACCAATCAACAAAATAATAGAGGAAAATTTAATGTGCCCCTACTCCATTGTGAGGCCATTAAGGCCCTTTTTTATGCTTAAAATTATAATAGGACTCATTTGCGACCCATATAGCTTCAAATCTAATTCACTTCTCAAGTGGAAACTTTGAATTTAAATAATTTATAATGATATTCATAATCTGTGTCAAAATTCAAAATGAGGTAACAATAATTTCTCTAAAGCCAATGTTACATGAAAAGACTATATGATAACTAGATTTACACCACATAACATCTCACATGCAAACTCATTTCTCCCTCCATGTAATTCCCAACAACCATGTCTAGTGAGTTTCAACTCTACATTAATAAAATATGTTGTAATATGTGAAGGAGTGGGGATGAAAAAAACATATTGGCATAAAGTTTCAAATACCTTAATAAATGTTAAAAAAAATAGGTATATTATGAATTGTCCATTACAAAGGAATGTCATTGGATTGATTCAATAATGCCATGCCAAGTGTAATCACATATATTAGGCTGGTGTAAATATAAAAATAGATTATTTTTGATGATCAAAATTTAAGGGTTATTAGAAAGTTCATATAAGAATGACCCATCGACCAAATAGATGCAAATATTAGGCAAATGTATTGAAGTATGTGCATATAAAGGTAAGGTAGTGGCTAATTATGTAAGGATGTGTGTGTACACGGATGAGTAAAAGGATTAGCAAAATGAGCCCAACTTTTCATATGATTACACCATTCATGAATATATATGGAGGGGACCGACTAGTCACACACTCTAACTTCACACATCTCAAACTCTTAAATGGTACATCCAATTTTTACAAAAAAATCAACATACCTTTGAATGTGGGCTAATGACTTAAAGTTATTGTTTGGGGTTCTTACATCAATGATATAGCCATAACTAGACATGTATTTGGTGAGTTGTCCAAAAACACCTAAAAAAAAATTACACTAAAACATGTACATCCATGTATATATTATTGATCATTTTGTGTGTCAACATGTGATTGCTTGTTTCTTTGGTGTGACTTACAAAATAGACACTTTATACCATTTTAAGTATAAACATAATGACTGCAAATAATAGACAAAAATATTAAAAGCACGAAACCATTATTGTACCACATCATAACAATTATTTATATATGGAAACATTTCCTTAAATCAACACATAAATATACAAATTTCACACTACCAATTTTGATTGTATTTAACTGCAAAAATGCAGTGGCCACCTTCAACCACGATCCCTTGTACCAACATTATGATGGCAGACGAAATAAAACAATATACTCCACCTAGAAGACAAGGGCGTACGCAATGGAGCGAAAGCCGCCTTTGCTCGTGGGGGGGAAAAACATAATAATTATTAATATGTGATTTGATACTAAACTTTTGACTCGGGAAAAGGATCAATCCACAAAATTAAAATTCTCCGCTAAGGAACTTTTGCCATCCACCAAATCTCACTGCCCCGAAAATTTTGTATGCAATTCGTTTTCGTGAAGTTATAAACAAAAAAAAGAAAAGAAAATTGTAGAGAATTGTTGTGATCGGGTGAGGTGTGGGTAGGCAGTGGGCAACATCTGTAGAGAAAGATGAGTAAAAATGCATGCGAGGGTCCCAGCAGCAGCTTCATTCATTTTGCTTGTATTATGATTGTAATAAGTTATGTTCATGCGATCTGAAGATGTTGCCAAGGGCAATGATACTAGGGAGCGTTGATTGTTACGTGGATCGCAGCCACGGATGTATGACGTTTTAGATTGTAATTAATTAAGATTAAAGATTATACGTTGAACATTAAAGATGCAGCATCAGAAGGAGGAGGAAATGGAGATTTTGGGGCCTCGTCCCCATCCCAACCAGGCCATGGAAGGTAAGGAAGAATTAGGGTTTTATGTCATTTGTAATACTGCCCTCTTCCACCCCAATTGTGTTCAGGTACTAAGTGTTAGGGTTGGCTTTATGTCAGCAACTCTGAATAACTTGAATTTCCCTGTTATGTTGTGGTGCTTTGCTTCCCCGGTGAAAATTGTATATTTTTGCATGTCCGTAAACAACCCGTTGCCTGGTGCAGGGATAATTGGACTGTTTTTTGGACTTCTTTGGTTTAGTCATTAGTGTTCTTTATGTCTTTATACTGTTGGGCCTGTGCATTCAGCAAGATTTGATTATTCAAAAATTAATTAAAGGTTTATTCTGAGTGAGCCATTCAACTTCATCAATAAACTAAAGAATCATTCCGTGGAACCATTCAATTTTACCAATAAACGGAAGTCTGTTTGAAAAAAAAACTTTGTATTTTAAATTACAACCTTACATGAGTGATTGTAGTTGAGAGCAGTGGAATTGCATTTGAACAATGAGGTCATGTGCGCGCGCAAGGCAAGAGATGTAGTGCTGATTGAGTATATGGTGTTTGACAGCAAGAGCAATAGGGCAAGCGGAGAGAGTGAGCAAGGCGGAGAAGGAGAATGAGGAGCGGGAGGCAATTGTTGAGGATCCACCAACATCAAAGTTCACCTGGACTATTCAACACTTGTCCAGGGTGAACCTGAAAAAATATTACTCTGACATTTTTACAGTCGGAGGATTCAAATGGTACTATTCAAAAATTTACCTTATGACTTCATTTGGGGCATTGACGGTGGGGTTGTCAAGCAAACAAAGTTAATGCTAATTAAAATTGAATTGTGCAGGCGGATTCTGATGTTCCCGAAAGGAAACAATGTAGACCGGTTGTCCATGTACTTAGATGTGGCAGATGCTACCAGTTTACCTTATGGTTGGACTAGATTTGCTCATTTCAGCTTAGCTGTTGTCAATCAGATTCATCCAAAGTATACTGTTAGAAAAGGTACAGACTCTCTCACGCCCTTTTTAACATTTATGGTTTTCTACCTTTGATAATGATAGAGACTATCTTGCAGTTAATTTTTCCTCGTAAATATCTCCACGCTGTAAGTTCTACCTCGCACATTTGATCTAATGCATTAAAGATTCTTAATTTATATCCGCAGTCACTAGCCAGTAACCACTTATCAGTTAGATTGCGTGTGTGTCCTCAGAAATGTATAGTTTATCTCCTCACACATATAGTTTGGCAAATGTACAGTTTATTAACTGCAAACAAGTCAGACTAAGTAAGATCTCTAGGCATGTTCAGCTCAAGGGCAGTTTGCAGCCTCATAACCGCAGTTCAGTCAGACTATTTATAAATTACTAATGCATAGTGGGCATTGGTTTTTGGTGACATTTCTATCCTCCTTTTGTATTGCTCTGTTTATTAGGCTGAATTCTTCAGGGATATATCATTTGTTATCATAGTGTCTCTGTGATTTAGTCCAAGTACTTTCAGGCTTGCTTGGGTTCAATCCTTGCTGATTACTGTTTTGCTTAGCCTCAGGTTGTGCTTGGTTATGGCACGTTGCCCTTCCTGCTGTTAACCTTCAGCATTATCTTTGGTTTCTGCATTTCCTGCTTCTTCTGTTCCATAAAATTGTCTGCACTTTTGGCTTATTGAGCTGGCTGATCTGTCTTGCACACCAGGATTTACCATTTGCTGGTATTCTCTGCTGGTAGAATTCTTTGCATGCATTTCATGCTATTCGAGCAGCTATCTCTTTGCTGTTCATGTTCTTTCACCTCTGTCAGCGACACCACGAGGTCAATCAGTGCTGTTCAGGGCAGACTAGACAAGTGAGGTTTAGTAACTGAAGCAGAACAGGGTTCTGGGAGGACTTAGTGATCATGTTAAGTACCCATCCATTGGGCTTTAATATAACAAATTACTAATCTGGATCAACAACCATGTTAACAAATTATCACTATCACAAATGTGCTATCTGGTATGCTTCAGGTAAGAGCTAAGTTGCCGAATTGGGTATGGGTATGTGGGTACGGGTACGGGTGCGGTACGCTGGTACAGCAAAAAAAATTTTGGAGGGTGGTTACGTTTGGGTACGTTCATACATAAAACATATAAAAATCATAGATATAAACATATTTGCAGCCTAAACAAGAATTAAATTTAGAATACCACATATCATGCATATGCTAAACAGAACTTAGAACTACCATAAATATAACAAATCTAAAATACAATTATACTAAATTAATTTGATATCAATTTTTCAAAACTTGAATGTTACGATAGGTATATAATTATATTGAATTCATTGTTCATTGGTTCAACATTTAAGACAAAATAATACAATTAATAGTAGGCATCATATGGATCATTAGGTTGAGTAAGATCAACATCATCATTGACATTGGATGATGTAGGTAAAAAGTTGAAAAAAACTTTGAAATCTGTGTCGAGACTTTCGGAATCGGTCAAACATGCCATGTCGACTGGAAAACGTTGAGATTCGTCTATTTTTTAAAATACGTTTCAGGAGTAAAAAATGTAGTACCTTGGTCGATTCCATAGGATTTTTACACGTATCCGATTCGGATATGTACTAGTACCCGAAATCGGTAGGGTATAGGGGCGATTCGGGTAACTTAGGGTAAGAGTATTATAACAATTATGTTCAAGGCAGATTTGAATGCAAGTGTCAACAAGACTCATCTTGATCACCAAAAAACTATATTGGAGTTCTAAAAAGGTTGTTGCCTTGTAGATAGTGGTCCCTTTGCTTTTTATGGATGTCCAAGGTCATAATACCCCAAACTAGCAGATTGTATATGAAAAGAAGCCAAGGTGCAAAAAATGCTTCGTACACTAATATAAGAACATAGATGAATAGAAAATATGATCTAAATTAATTTATAGGAATAAATGACATAATTGAATCATTCACCATAACATAATGATGTATCTTGGGAAAAGTCTTGCAGGAAAAAAAGCCCTTGAACCTGCAAACTCCAAACGAATGTATTAATCAACAACAATATTGGTTATAATATAATTCAGGTAAGTAGATTTCACAAGAGACAATGTACCAACACTTGAAATGGAGTAATATTGGTAGCATGACAACACCCATACAATACACTATGTAAACTCCATCTCAAGCACTCAAAAAATAGAGAAACGAATAAACCACCATAGGGAAATTACAAAACCATGAGCTAATACCACCCAAAAGTGGTGCCCAAATCCCCTAAATCCCAAAAGAATTCTATAAGAATTCATCATAACATGCCATGGTTATCCTTTCAACTTGGATACTCCAATTTGTCCTATTCAATTAGTCACAATGACATGTCATAGGTTGGTGAATGTTCTTGGTCAACAAGTATAACTCCCTCTTACAACTCTCTTATGTGTGATAGATGTGTTTACATTCTTGATGTGGGAGGGAAAATTCCCAGAAGCCACAACTTTTGATTCAATATTCAATTGAGCCCAAATTGAAGATCACCTTTTTTTGTTGGAAACTTGTAGCCATTTAAAGACAATTTCCACATAACCCAAAAGAAAAATCTATGTAACTAAGTATTCATAATCCACACGCAAGAGAATAGACAACACACCCATGAAAATATGACACAAGATATACCCTGGGAAAACCCTCAAGAGGGAAAAAAAACCCAGCCTCCAAAAGCATCCATCACTCATGTATTATTCAACAATAAAGATTACAATACATCTTCAGAGTCTCCATGAACACCATTGAAACATCAAGCCCTCTCCAAGCAATCCATGTGAACAAGCATGTAGCCACACATCCCATGCCATGCTTCAAACCCTCACAAATGCTAACAAGAGCTAACATGCAAACTTACCAACCTACACAACTACTCTTGTGGTTGCTTTTATAAAAATAAGCTCCCACAAAACCACCAAGTGGTATTACACAAAACCACGTGATTAAAACCATTAGATTACAAAACCATGTCCCCTTATTTAATATTGGGTACTTTATTTATTTATTTTTCCCAATAATAAAGTACATTTTAGCAACTTAACTTATGTCCCAATGTTACATGCAACATAAAGTGGCCCCAAGAATAATTACATTAAATATATTATGCAAGGTGCACAACACGTTTTCCTAACATTTCTATTATTCCCCCACTTGTCAAACACTTTGCAAGAGCAAAGGAGATATCACTATCAACTATTTTCTAGGGGTCAAGAGGCCCATAGACATACTACACCACCTGAACTTCTATGTGCTAATTGGCTTGATCAAAGCATCCATAACGTTCTCTAAAGTATCAACTTTCTCCAACAATACCCTCCCATCTTCTACCATGTCACAAACAAAATGATATTGTACATCAATGTGCTTCATTCATGTGTGAAAAGTGGGGTTCTATACCAAGTTGATGGTACTTTGAGTATCACAGTAAATTTAGCTGCCCTTCGACACAAATCAATATTTGAACACAATCTCAAAAGCCAAATGGACTCCTTACATGGATGAGTAGCTACCAAGTACTTTTCCTTTGTTGTGGATAAAGCTATGTTACCAAGTTCTTTAGAGCCCCCTTGTATCTGTCTAGTTCAAGTTTGGGGTTGGGACAATGGGGGGTTTGCCCAAGGTTTGCTCAGGTGCCTGAGGCAGAGCAAGTTGGGATGAACCCAAGAGGACCTATGTATACCCATGTGGAATATAATAAAAAATTCAAAACTTAATTCTTCTCAATTCTTTTTTAAAACAAAAAAGCATTTACCAACTTTAATTTCGCCGTAAAGTGATCTTCATTCACTTATTTAAAAACTATGTAGCCCTCATCATTTGGATTGGTTAGAAACATTAGCTTCATTGCTAGTTTTTTGAAGAATGAAGATTTGGTTAGAAATAGTAAAGGCTTGGTGTTGTAGACACATAGTGATAAAATTGTGAAAAGGGCACATGCCATGAAGTTTGTGTGGTTTAAAAAGTCCTTAATTTATGCTTGGTGTCCCTTAAGGGGCATTGCTCCCTGACCCCACACCCCTAGACTCTTGTGAGGGGTGTTGCCCCTTCACCTTGTTGGGGGCAGTTCCTCTTGACCCCCACAAGAGTTGCTACCCTTGACCTGATTGGGGGCTTTTCCCCCAAACCCCTGCCAACCATTGTCCCCAAATCTAGGCCCTTGGTCTTGGTGCACTCCAAATTGTGTCTCTTGTCACATAAGAAACCTGATTACGAGGGGGTGATGAGGAATTGGGATATAAATCTTGAATGTGCTAACTTTGATGCTACTATTGCACAACTTGCCAAAATCTATATAGATGAGGCAACATGTACATATGACATGGCTAGTGGGAGTGGCATTGCTACTGATTGTGGTTCAAATAAAATTGAACCAAATATTGACTTTGATGCTCTCGATGAAGAGCAAGACGAAGATTGTTGAATATTGATTGTAATTTTCATTTTGAATTGACATTTGACAAATTACTGAATTATGAATTTACCAATTTTTTTTTTGCAAATTATTAGGTATTTAAATATTTTGTTCATTAGCAATTATGAGTATCATTGTTTTTATAATTTTTAATATGTATAAAATTATATAAATTTTTAATACTTAATATTTTAGAATAGGGTAAAATCAAGGTGCAAAGCATGAATCAATAGTATCAACCACCAACTACCTAAAACTCAAGCCCTAAAAACCCTAATCCAACAATGAAGCACAAATGAACATAGAAACATAAATAACAAAGCAATAATACCATAATTCCTATGTTCATAGTGATAGCAAAATATCAAAGATAGTGGTTGTAGGGTTGAAATGAAAGGGATAGGTCTCTTTTATAGAAAACCAAATTTGAACGAAGGACCAAGATTAAATGATGAAGATCAATGAATGAGATTGCTTTGAGAAGCAATGAAATACGGTTAGGGCAAAAATAGGGTTTAGTTAAGGATGGATGGTGGAGATTAAAAGGTAATAAAACCTTATCAAGGGTGGAGGTTAATTGAGATAAAAGAGGAGATTGACACAAAAAAAGATGTTGGAGTAAATTAGATAATTATAAAATTATTTAATTTAGGAGGGAAAGTGAATAATTAAATAATTAAACAATCATTTAATTATAGAAGAAAAGGGAAAAGTTGACTTTTAATTAAAATAATTGAAAAACAACGATTTAATTAAAAGTAGAGGAAAAAGACATTAATAAATGATTAAAATAATTATTCAATAGTGGAGGGAAAAGTGGGAAATAATTAAATAAATAGGATTTATTTAATTATGGAAGAAAATGCTAATGAATAATTAAATTTTTAATTATAGAATGAAAATGAAAGTAAATAATTAAATAAATGAGAATTTATTTAATTATAGAGAGAAAGGATTAATTAGTGACACAATTAAATAAATATTAATTTATTTAATTAATCAAATGAAGAATAAAAGGTAAAATGAATTAATTAAATAATTAAAATTGTTTAATTAATAGAAGAAATATGACTTTAGGAAATAATCAAATAATTAGAATTATTCAATGAAACAGGGAAGAAGGGAAATTGATGTGAAAAAATGGCATTCACAAGCTTAGGACATTTTTCAGTGTCTACAAATACAATCATAATTTTTAATTATAACTATATATATAAATTATAGTTATTAAGGAGTATTGCTTTTTATATATATATGAACCCCTACCCATACCTAGGGGAAAAGTGCCATATTGGCATACCCAAACTTGAACCTGTACTTGCACCAGGACCAACAACTTTGGGATAAAGTGACCACAACGTGTTGCTTACTCATCCAACTCATTGCACCATTGAATAAGTTAAACACGTAGCCACCAGTAGACCTTCTATTGTCAACATCCTTTGTTCAATCTGAATCCACATAATTGTGTAAATCCACTAATTGTTGGTCCTTTGAAAGATCAGCATGGTAACAAATGAAATCCTTGGAAGTACCTTGCAAATGCCTAAAGACCTATTTTGCTGCAACTCAGGATTAGCCATGTAATGACTCAAGACTTCCACTACTTGGGCAATGCCTAGTTTGGTGTAGACAAGAGCATACAAAAGGCTCCCAAGTGCAATAGCATAGGGCACCAAACTCATCTCCTCCATCTTTGCAAGATTCATAGGACACTACTCAAGTGAAAGCTGAGTTCCCATAGAAATAGGAACAATCATTGGTTTGATGCCAACCATATGAAAATGCTGCAAAACAGAGTCATCATACTTTCTTTGATCAATCCAAAGTTTTCTATTAGCCCTATTTGTTTGATTTACAATCTAATAATGTAATTAGTAGCCTCTAAGTCCTTCATTTCAAATTGGAATGAGAGCTAGATTTCAAATCCCTAATCATTTCTTTATCATTACTAAACAACATCTTATTTGGACATACAAAGTGATAATGTTAAAACAATCACTATTTTTCTTATATTAAATACAATGATCTAACTTAGATTTGATAGACCCTAACCTCATAACATATGAATCAAGCTTTTTGTACCACATTTGAGGAGATTGTTTTAAACCATATAGAAAAATTTTCAACTAACAAACTAAGTTTTCCTTACACTTCTCAATGTGGTGCTCTAATTGTGTCCTGTAGATCTCTTCCTTTAGATCATTGCACAAGATAGTTGCCATCACATCCATTTTCTTAATCACAAGATCAAAAGCAATGGCATAAGCTAATAGTATTTTGATAGATGTCAACTTTGTAATAGGGGGAAAATCCTCAATGAAATCTATTCCCTCAATTTGGCAATAACCTTTGGTAACCAATTGTGCTTTGTACTTCTTAATGTTGCCATCAAAGCCTGATTTCTTCCTTAGTGCAACCATCTCTTCATCCATAGCCAATTTCAAAGACTCAATCATGCCTTTCCATTGCCTCTTTAGTTGTTCTAAGATTGTTAGTCAACAAAGCAAATATTGATCTAAAATTAGGTGGGTTCACCTTTCTAGTTGCCTTCTTTGTTGAGTGGAACTCCTCAAATGAAGGTGAAGATTCTATTTCTTTTGAATTCTTCGAGCTCTCTATACCATACTCCCCACCTAGTCCAAACTGAACCTTTGTCTTAGCATCTAGTGCATTTTTCTCAATTTTTGGTTGTAGTTGTACAATTGACTTCCCATTTTCCTTTGGCTGCTCAACTATAGTGGAAGGTTTAATTCCCCTAAAAATCACATTTTGCCACATGAGTACTCTTTCACATCGACACCATAGCCAATGGAGATACATTTTATAACCTTACTATCCAACTTGGATCACTTCTCCCTAGGCACATGAGTATATGCTTGCAACCAAATACACTAAGATGCTATATTTAGGGATTTTTCCTCATCCATACCTCCATGGGGGTTTTCTTCACAAGCATTGATGTAGGAGAATTGTTGATCAGGTAGCATGTAGTTGCAATTGCTTCTTCATAGATCGTTTGTTCCAATCTAGAACCATTGAGCATACTCCTAGCCCTCTCCATCACCATCTTGTTTATATATTTTGCAATTCCATTTTGTTGTGGAGTCTTTCAATACCATTCTCTTTATAGAATTTGTCAAAATCTGCAAGATAATACTCACTATTTTTATTAGTTCCCAAAACCGTAATCTTTCTACTAGTTTGGCTTTCCAAGAGAGTCATAAACTTCCTAAATTAACTAAAGACCTCTAATTTTGTAATGTCCCTAACATATACTTTTAACAAATACTGATTTGCAGATGGGATTTAAATACAACAAATAGGCACAACATATATTACTCCAAAATATGAAGAGAAATCCATAATGTGTGTATAATATATTGACTGCAATTCATACAATGATCTAGAATGATTTACAATTGCTTCCACAGATCAATAGCAATAGTACCATTTCCTTACAAAATCTTTGAAGCTCAAATGCAATCCCTGGTTGAGAATGCCCTCGGGAACCAAAGGGGTTTTGTCCTTTGATCCTAGTGAACACTAGGTTTTCGTCCAATGAACCGCTCCTATGGGTTTTCGTCCACAGAAGGAAATAGAACACAAGTGTCCCAAATTTACAAGAAAATTACATAAGAATTCCATGCCTTTACATGAATAGGTTTCCTTACATTTATATGCTAACATTCCTATTTGAGGAATAGGTTGGCCTTGAGCCCAATTGGTGCCAAAAGCCGAGAGTTTGAATTTCCAACATGTTACATTAGGTTGGCCTTAATGCCAATGTAGATTCCCTTCGGAATAAGTGTGCCTTCTCGCAGGCCCATCCACACACTTGCCTTGCTCATTCCAACTTCCTAAAACTTTGTCGTTACTTCTGCATGATCCCACAATGTCTTTATGCTTCAAGCTTGTAAAGGTGGGTGCCAGTTGACTAGCACAGTTGCCTTTTGTTAGCGATATCTTTTCGCTGCCCTATCCTCCCTTCTTGAGTTTTGGATATGATGTGCAAGTTCCCTCATAGGTGTTATGTTCCAAACCACACACTTGAACATGCTCCTACGGAGGAATGTAGAGGGATTCTTGGAATTGACTCTGTCTTGGCATAGTGAGCCTGAATTGGCAATCTTCTGATGGCGATATCTTTCCGATAGATGATCCTTTTCCCACGAGCTCTGGATATGTTGTGGGGCCTTTTATTACAGATGCTATGTCCCAAACTATAGATTGAGATGAGCTCTTGTGGAGGAATGTAGTAGAATTCCCAGATTCCACTCTGCAATTGTCTTTCCCGAAAAAGGGACATGACAAATCCTCCCTTCTCAAAATTGCTTGTCCTCAAGCAATGCAAATTTGGATGCTCCAGGATTTCAGGTCCTTCCCAGGTAGCATCTTCAATTGGCAAGTACTTCCAACAAACAAGATACTTGGTTATATTCCTGTTCCTTAGATTTTTAATCCTAAGGATATGGATGAGTTTCCCTTCATCATCAAGGGTGGTAACTCAGTAGTTGGAGATATATTCAATCCCAAAACCTTCTTTAGACATGAAACATGGAAAACATTGTGGATTTTATTGTCTGCCAGAAGTTCCACCTCATAAGCAACTTCTCCAATTCTCCGGATTATCTTGTATGGTCCATAGAACTTAGGCTCGAGCTTCTCTACTCCTCCTTTCTTGATGGAAGTCCTTCTATATGGTTGCAATCTGATAAACACCATATCTCCCACCTCAAATGCTCTTTCTATACGCTTTCTATCTGCATACATCTTTTGCTGATTTTGGGCAACTTGCAAATGATCCTTTTGAGTTCTCAAGATGTCATTGACTTTGATTACCCAAATCACTTGCTGTCGAAACTCTACTGTCTGTGAGGACTAATTTTGCAAAGGTTAATGCATCATATCCATAGAGGGCTCTGAATGGGGACATGGCAATGGACATGTGATGAGTTGTGTTGTAGCAATATTCTGCCAAATGCAACCATTTGATCCAAGTTGCTTACTGACTAGTGACATAGTTTTTCAAGCATCCTTCTAACCAATTGTTTACAATTTCAGTTTTCCCATCAGTTTGTGGATGATAACTTGTATTGGGGTTGGGTTTGGTGCCTAGCAGATGGAACATCTCTTTTCAAAAAGTGCTAAGGAAACGACTATGTCTATCACTGACAATGTTCTTGGATAATCCATGCAATTGGAGAACTGCCTTGAAGAATAGTTCTGCAACTTGCGGAGCTTGGCTTCTCTTAACTTGCAGAAAAGGTGATGAATGGGCATGGGCAAGTATCAGATAAAGTGTTTTCAAGATGGAGATTATTGGATAATGACAACAAATTAAAACAATAAAAACAAAATTCTCTTATAAAATCTATTTTTTTCTTAAGAGATAATTCATAATTTCCTTAAGGGAAAAATCTATATTTTCCTAATTTTGATGGTGGTTGTTATCTTGAAGATTTTATATATATCTTTGTAGCCTTTAAAGACAAATTGTAATTTGAATAATAGCAGTTATGAAGATTGTAATTAATTCTTCTGAACAATAAGAATACCGATACTTCATTCCATGAATATTTCCTTGACATATTATCAATATTTTACCACATTAATTTGTATTTTGTTAAGTGCTATTATGTTATTTTTGGGATCACATTTCTGCAACACTTGGTACATCTATCTTCGGGCATGTCGTCACTACGTAACATCCCCTCAATATGATTTTGGACAATTTGTTGTATCCAACGAGCAGCGGTGAGACAGTCATCTAGGAGAATCTGTCAAAGGACAACACTTTGAAGCTCCACGCATTCTATAGAGTTGAGGGCCCCTTCCCTTCATCACACAAGCTAAATTCTACTTTCTCCAAAAATAGTAAACCATTTTACCCTACGGAACTCCGAGAGAGAGATGGATAAAAAACATTAATCTCTCTAAGATAAAAACAAAAAAACAACGGGTAATATCTCCCAGCTGATTGATCCCATGGGTGACTACAATGTCAATCTCAAGATTTTGTACCAAATGAGACTCCTTAGTTACGGATATTAAACGTTAGATTTATCTGAAACCACGCCAGCGAAACAAGTTTTCCATTCTTCAATTGTTGGCAAGCTTTGCTTAACGTGATAGTTTTGAGTCTATCTATCAGGCCCAATTCAAGCTTTCTAATATTCTGCACACCTATGGGGTGAAGCTCCCTTAGCTTTTTAAGGTTCTTGGGGTCAATCTGGGATGGATTTTGATAAATAGATTGCCCCAACTTAGCAAATTCAGATCCTACATTGTCCTGTGAAATTAACCCACATGCCCATTTCATTTTCTATTCTTTGAATCTCCCCGATCGAATGTCAAGCTTGATAACATTCCCCGTTGCTTGATTGAGTGGCGTTGGTCTTATCCATTGGGAAGCATTTTTCTAATATTTCTTCGTACAATAAATTGGACAGGGATCATGAGCATGCATGGATGAAAATGCTAGTGAAGAAGTTAACATATATATACATACTATGCAATTACAAGACATTCCTATATCATAGAATATTTTTTAATGTTACAATGTTAATGTGAAATTTAAATAACTCAAAATAAATAAAATCTTTAGACCATTTTGTCTAAATCTTAAAAGTTATATAAATATTTTCAATAGATTTAACAATTTATATATTTTTCTAATATAAAAGCAAAAATAAATATTAAAACTTATTGCAAAAAGAGTTTGCTGGTCTTAAAAAAACCCATGGCAAACCAATTCTAAAAACACTTGAAAATCGAAATAGATTGAAGATAGACAATCAATACAAAAGAAGGAATCCTCTAAACCTCATAGACAAGGTATAGGCCCTTGTAACCTTGAAGATGTCAATGTTGTGAGTATCATAAGTAAGTTTTGTCTTTATGCTAAAAAAAGTGAACCAAAAGGAAAGTCAATTAACAAAAGGAATAACAAAGTTGGCAAGAAAGACACCTCAAGAGCGAGAACTGCAACAAGAAGCACCGCAACAGGAATCAAGAATCCAAAGAGACATTACAAGTAGTTAGCATCCACAAAATCATTGAATTTGTTGTTCAAATTCAATATACAAAGAAATCCTAATACTTACAGTATCAAACTTAATATTATTCGAATTTGAACCCGCTTTAGCCAAAAAATCACAATATATAAGAATGGTTAATGCAATTCTAATATAGACTATTTAATTAAATAAATAATCCTGATATAAAAGTTAGGATTAAAAATATGTAAGAATAGATAACGTGAATCTAATATTAATTGTTTAATTGAGTAAATAAATGATTTTGATATATAAATTAAGTTTAAAAATAAATATTACAGGATAAAATGAATTTAAATATGATATTTATATGAATTTTGAAGATAGAAAAATATGTTTAAAAATGTCATCAAATAAGTTTTTTTAAATGTGTAAAATTGATTGTATGTTTTGTTTAGGTTCAAACTCACATTTATGGAAGTGATCTAGCCTATAGACCTAAATCTCTCCCCATGATAATGAAATTGGAGAAATTTGACTATTAGAATCTTCTCTTTTGGCATTTAAATCTCAATAAGGACTAATAGTATTAGAAACATTTTTGAGGAATCTATTGAATTAATAAGAGCTATGTTCTTCTAAGATCAAATTCTTAGACAATCTGATTTAACAATTTTAGAATAACGATAAAAAGTAACAACCAAGTATGCAACGTGTCTTTGATGATTTATGTTGATGTAATGGTATTTGATACTTCAAATATAAATTCCTTTCATAATATCTCATATTTTATTTATTTAATTTTGTGGAGAAAATGCCCATTCCTATATTTCCTATGGACTAAGGAAAGTTTTCTAGGAAAATATATTTAATGAAATTATTTTTTTAGACCTAAATTGATTATTACATTTTTTTATTAAAAGATTCAAATAATTAATAAAATATTATTTAAATATATATTTTTACAAGGAGGGGCATGAAAATTCATGGAGATGGAATAATGTTGCTCTTATTTGACATTTTTTTTCACAACCATGTCTTTGGCACTATTATGACAAATTTTACGACTTTAAATAAACAAGGAGTTACAATTGGTAATTTTAACAAACAAATGAAAATAACAAGTTGAAAATTAATATAGAGTTACAAGAAGTAAATTTAAAAATATAACCTCTATTATGGCATTTTCTTTGACAAATTTTTATGACAATTGTAAGTGTGTGTATGCAGAACATCTTTGACAAGTTAAATATAGCCTGATGTAAGAGAAGATTGTGATATATTTTATAGAGCCAATTTGAGAAGGAATTCATTTAAAAATGTTTTTAATTAATATTTTCTAGCCTAATGGGACATTTGGATTTGTGCCCCAACTTTTAATTGAAATCACCATTGATTATAGTTTTGCAAAAATATTCCTCATAAAGTGTTGGATGGCCTACCATTAAGGGGGAGGGATTAGGAAGGGGGTCTGGGTTCGGTGATGGATCCCACTATAAAGTGTTGTGGAGCCCTACTATAACTAGAAAGGGGTGTTGGCATAACATGACTAAAATAAATAAGGGATAGTTAGCCATGGGGGCAACACAAACAACTATAGTTATCGAACCACTCAATATGTTCTCAAAGATATAAGTTAGGTTGCTTCTCTAATTCACATCTTTGACAACTAATGTGTTAAGATTAAGGTACCATTTACTTTACAATACTATATAAAATCCATGTGTCTCCAACATTATTAGAAAGTATCCTTGGATGCCTAAGGTGTAATTGGAAATTAAATTATAATTTAAATTCCTCAAAAACCTTGGCATTAGTTATCATATGCATTCATATAAAAAGTGGAGGAAAATAATAGTGGTTACAATTGACTGTGCACTCACTAAATGTACTTTCTTGATTGTAAGCACTAGGATTAAGGAGTGGAGAATCTTGTATGATACACAAGAATCACATGACTTGGCCAATCCATTTTGCAATGCTAGAATTGGGGATATGAGCCATCAAGGGTTATGACGAAAAAAGATACATTTATAGTTAAGTATACTATTTTATGGGCCAGTTGATTACACTCATGTGATTTCTATGTGAAGTTGTTGATACATTTGCTATTCTCGAAAGATGCTCTCTAAGGTGGGTGTTCAATTTTTTCAAGATACATAGTTTTGGTATCTATTATTTTGGTGAAATATTTATGGCTTTGTCTCCTTTTGTGCTTATATATTAAGATTATGAGATGGTGATTTTGGATGAGATTATTTCATAGGTATAAATTTATTGCTAGAGTGATGTTAGAGTGAAAAGTGTGTTAGTGTATTGGATGTATCTCATATTTAGAGATTAATACATACTTGTCCCCTTTCTCGCGTGGAGTTTTCCTTGGAAGGATTTCTCCACATAGATCTTGTGTTCACATGGTTTTATAATTTATTTATCATTATGAATTTATACAATCACTTAAATAATCTTATGGTAATATTTGTTCTTTTTTTGTATTAATAATAGGTTAAGCATAGAATGAGTTGTTTACATTGTGTTACATCATAAGATTAGCATATATGTACAACCATAGAGTATGGTCCTATATTTCTATAATGGATAACATAGAACTATGTTACTACACATGAGGTATGATTTACACATATATACATAGCTTGATTCCTTCTTCACAAAAAAATACACAAAATACAAAGAGGAATGATTGAATGCAACATTATCTCTCATCACCTAAGTTCCTACTTTCACTGTGCAATCTTCCATGGCTCCCCAGTTTACCAGGGTGTTAACAACATCAAGTTTCTGATTGGAGAACACTTCTTCAATCTCATAGTTGGATTTGGTGAACAACTAGGCCCCTTTGACTTCTTTGATGTTCTTCCCTTTTTTGACCCACTCTTTGAATTCTTTTTTTTCGTTAATAAGCACTACTCCATCCTTGAGCAGTTTGAGGAATTTTATTTTTGCAATCTCCATGGTGGTCACAACCTACAATGCAACATTGAAAAGAGTGAGTCTTTTATTTGAATTAGTAAGCAACCTCCAAACCCCACTGTATTTGTACTCATTTCTTGCCTTCCAAATATCCCACATGATTTCAGTAGCAAGTAAAAACCCTAGAACAAGTGTAAATATTTACTAATATTTCTATCAACTTAGCCAAAAAGAATTACTTTACAATTAACTTTCCCATTTGAGCCCCATAAATCAGTACTATTCTAGAAAAGATTCCAGATTTCATTAGCATCTAGAAGTAGCAAAAAAAGATATGAAAAATAGTCTCAGGCACCCTATAGATTTCACACGTCAATATCATTATTCTTCAATTTAAAAGGAAATTTTTGCAATAAGACAAGCCATCTAAAACATGTTTTCTTAACATCTATACCGTTGTGCCATAAAAAATAAAAAAGCCTTTTGTCAAACTTTATTCTCAAGGTTAGTACTCCAAACCTTATTAAGATAATTAGTGGGAGTACAAGAATTAAGGATCTTTATAAATAACCTTAGTTTTGACTTCTTGCAAGGAGAGGGAGCCCTTCCACATGATATCAATATGTTCATCCCTCCAATTTCCCATTTGGAGTTTGCGAATCCAGCCTTTACAAACTTCCTTGACAATAGAGTAAGTCCTATTAAAGTTAGATGGGGGTAATTCAAAATCATCTCTCAGCTGATCCTAGGAAACCAAGGATCCATCCTTGAAGATGCTACTGAAGGTCTTGATGCTTGCAAGATTCCATTTTTTGCTGAGTAGCCTTGTAACAAGGCTAGGGGCTCCCATTATGCTCAAGGTTCCACCAAATAGATCTCCCTGGGTGGATCGGGTTGCTGCTAGAATCGGACAAGAGAGGACTAGTGAATTTATCCCTTGTGGACTCCCATGCTTTCCAAATACTCCTAAAAACCAGTGAACCTGTAGGTATTATTGGGTGCTTGGTGATGAGGATATCATTGAAAGGAAGTACCTTCCAAGACCTTGCAAGTTTGGGGACAGTGTGACCATGTCTTGATTTCATTTTGCATTTTAAAAATTGGGGAAATTGAAATATTTGGAAAATAGAATTTAGCATTTTATTTAGGGAATTTAATAGAATGGGATGATGAAAATTGGAAATGAATATTATGCAATATCCTGAATTAAGAAATTATTTTTATGTGATTATTAGTTGAAGGTTATTGATAATTTGACAAGTGTAAGAATTATGTGTGTGCATGAAACAAGTTGAAGGATGAGAACTTGATTGAGGTAGGCACGCTTAGTTAGATGACCACGGTAAGCAAGAATGGAATTTGGGAATCTCACACACCACAATAGATCATGAGATTTGCATTTGATAGAAAAATCGATGAAATTCGTTCATATTGGATGTGATAATTTTTTAAATTGTGAAAAGAATAAATCAGTGCATTTTTCCTTATCTTGTTGATATTTGAAGAAAATTTTGAAAAGAAAATTCATTTCAATGCATATAATTGTCGTGAGTAAAAGTACTTGCAATGTTGTTCTTTAAACAAATTAGAACCGATATATGAACAAATAAAGAAAATATCTATGTGTTCCTTGAATATATGGGCATATGCAAATGATCTTAAGAAAGGAAATTTATATGTATATATGTGAATTTAAATATAAGGTATAGATGTCTATACACACACACAGACATATACTTACATATAAATAAATATGTGAGAACATGAATGCCAATATATATATACATTATTGTTTTTAATTTTGAATTTCTATTTGAAAACAAAGAAATCATGGAGTGAATCTATATCTCCCATAATTATGGGGATAGGGGTCAACCCCTTCCATGACCAAAAAGGCTACAATCATCTGCTAGTGGCGAGGGGAGTGGGCGGCCAGGTAAGTGTTGGAATAATGAAGAAATGGTCTCATAGTTAGTATATGTGAGTTGTTTCTTAGCTGCTAGTAGTTGGTGTCTATTACTAGTATATTAGATGATCCGGTTTTGTAGGTTCTAGATTGTCTATGAGTTTCCTATATATCTGTAATGTTTGTCTAAGCATTTATGTAATAAAGTGTGATCTCATTGTGCTCATCTTGTGTGTTTTATCTCTTCAATTATTTCTAAGTTGGTATCAAAGCTGAGGAAAGGAGATCACAGATTTGTGGTGATCTGTGGAAAGCTTGAGATCACCTCTATGAGAAATCAAGCTTCATTGTTGCTTGCGTGAGTGTGAGACCTACTTGCATTAGCCAAAGGAGATCATTGAGCTGCCTGGTGGTGACAGCAGCTGGAAAAGGGAAGAGCTAAGGTAATTTGTTTGCAGAATTTTTTGTTATGGCATCCTCTAGTTGATTCCTATTTGAATGAATCTACTAAGCTTGATGGTGAAAATTATGTTAACTGGAAATTTAAGTTGAGGAGAATATTGGAAGCTTATAATTTGTGGTCAATTGTGAGTGGGGATGAGTCCAAGCTCACTGATCCTGCCTCCGTTCCAAATTGGGATAAACGGGAAATGAAAGCAAAGGTGCTGCTACTAATGTCTGTAAAGGACAATATAATTCCACACATCAGAGATTGTAAGACATCCAAAGAAACATGGGATGTGCTCAAAGGTTTGTATGAAACAACAAACTCAAACAGGATCTTATTTTTGAAAAGCAAACTTTTATATATAAAAATGGAAAGACATGAAAATATAAGCAGCTTTATTTCCCGTGTCAAAGATCTAAGTGATAAGTTAGGGGATATTGGTGAAAAAGTATCTAGTACTGACTTGGTAACCATCACATTAAAAGGTTTAGTGGAAGATTATCAAGTCTTTATTTCAAGTCTTTCAGCTAGAGAAAAGCCCCCTATGTTTGATGAATTGACAGGAATTCTGCTACAAGAAGAAGAGAGGATGAAGAACTTTGATCCGAGCGCTCATAGTTCAGATTTAGCATTAGTAGCCAAAGGTAAACAGCCATATAGAGGTGAACCGTGGGACAAGAACAAAGGAAGTAAGTTTCAAGCAGTACAGAAAGTTATGACACAATCCAGATTTGATACTCATGATAAGAGAAATGATGAATGTTATTATTGTGGCAAACCTGGTCATCACTCTAAAAATTGTTATAAAAGGAAATATCATGAGTCCAAACAAAGAAACAAAAAGCATAATGGAAATTTTGTTCAATTAGTGATGGATCTAAAAATCTTAAGTTGTTTGTTTCTGATGCTGCATTGTCTGCTGATACTGATGATACGAATGCTTGGTTTATTGATTCTGGTGCTTCAATTCATATGTCTTGTAACAAGGATTGGTTTGATTCATATTGTGAGAACATTGATGATACCCACATCTATCTAGGTGATAACAGATCACATAAAGTTCAAGGTTATGGAGTAGTAGGTTTGAATTTGCCTAATGGACAAGTGAAACAGATCCATAATGTGATGTATGTTCCTGGCATCAAAAAGAATCTAATATCTGTTTCTACTATTGCTTGTCAAGACCTAAAGGTGGAATTTGTTAAGTCACAGTGTTTTGTTAAGGACACTCAAGATCACTACAAGGTCATTGCAACAGGTACCAGAGTTGGAGGTCTGTATAAGCTTGATGTGACAAGGAAAGGATATCAGGCATTGGCATCTACAACACTACAAACAAAAGAGCTATGGCATCAAAGGTATGGACATTTGAATCTTAATGATTTAATGTTGCTTCAAAGAAAAACAATGGTTGAAGGTCTTCCAGTTATGAAGGATAGTCATATTGAATGTGAAGCATGTGCTTTGGGTAAACAACATAGAGAGGAGTTTCCTATTCATAAAGAGAAAAGACCAAAGGAAATACTTGAATTAATTCACTCTGATGTATGCGGACCTATGCAAACTAGATCACTCGGTGGTGCATGGTACTTTCTTATATTTGTTGATGATATATCTAGGTATACTTGGGTCTATTTTATAAGAAAGAAAAGTGATGTTTTTGAGTACTTTAAAGAATTCAAAACTATGGTTGAAAAATAGACAGGAAAATGCATAAAAATACTCAGATCTGATCAGGGTGGAGAATATACATCAGGAGCATTCAGTCAATATTGTAAAAGCAATGGGATCCTTTAGCAATTTACAATGCCACAAACACCTCAGCAAAATGGAGTTGCTGAGAGAAAGAACAGGACACTGGTGGAATGTGCCCGTAGCATGCTTCAAGGTAAAAATATTTCTAATGGTTTTTGGGCTGAAGCCATTAATATTGTTGTTTATTTAAAGAATAGGAGTCCAACCAAATGTTTAGATTTTAAAACTCCTTTTGAAGCATTCCATGGTTACAGACCACAAGTTAGTCATTTAAGAATATTTGGATGCAAGGAATTTGCTCATGTTCCAAAGGATGAGAGAAGAAAACTTGATGCAAAATCAATTAAGTGCATATTTATTGGTTATTGTGATGATAAAAAAGCATACAAGTTGTTTGATCCCAATTCACATAAATTGCTTGCAAGTAGAGATGTGGTGTTTCATGAGAATGCAGATGAAGGTAATAATACTGGTAAATGGCATGTTTCTTTTGATAATGATGATCATGTCGAAATAGATACAAGGGTTGAACAAGAACAGGTACAGGTTCAAGAGCAGGGTGAAATTAGCATAGACACTTCAAGCAGCCATGGCACACCAAGAAGAGGGGAAGATACACTACAAAGCAATAAAACACTAAGGAGGTCATCACGTCAAATTCAGCCATCTATAAGGTATAAAGATTATGCATTGATGACTCATGTAATGAATGTTGTAGAACCTTCAAATTATGAAGAAGCTAAAGGATATAAAGAATGGAGAGATGCAATGAATGAAGAAAATAACTCTATAATAAAGAATGAAACATGGGAATTAACAGAACTGCCTGAGAATAAAGTTCCCATAGGATGCAAATGGTTGTACAAATCCAAGTTTAATGCAGATGGCAGTATTGATAAGTATAAACCTAGATTGGTTGCTAAAGGCTATTCACAAAAAGAGGGAATAAATTATGAAGAAACTTTTTCCCCTGTAGCCAAATTGAATACCATTAGATTGATGGTTGCATTAGCAAATAAACATGATTGGAAACTTCATCAACTAGATGTGAAATCTGCTTTTCTAAATGGTGAGTTGAAAGAAGAAGTTTATTTGGTGCAGCCTGAAGGATTTGTACAGGAAGGTAAGGAGCATCTTGTTTGTAAATTGAAGAAAGCCTTATATGGTTTGAAACAGGCACCGAGGTCATGGTATGAAAAAATTGATTCTTTCTTTTGTCAAGAAGGTTTTGTGAAAAGCAAAAGTGATCCTAATCTGTATATAAAGAAATATGAAACAGAGAATGTTGCTTTAATATCTTTATATGTGGATGATCTCATTATATCATGGAGTGCATTCACGTTGATTGATGAAATCAAGAGCCAGTTATCACAGGTATTTGAGATGAAGGACCTTGGTGAACTACATTATTGTTTGGGTCTTGAAGTTTGGAGGGATTCTGGTAAGACACTGATCACACAAAGCAAATACACAAGAGAAATTCTTAAAAGGTTCAATATGAGTGAATGCAAACCAGTGTCTACTCCTTTAAATCAAAATGCTAAGTTGTATAGTGATGATGGAACTAAAGAGGTGGATGGTACTTTGTATTGTCAGCTGGTGGGAAGTTTGAATTACCTCACCACTACCAGGCCAGATATAGCATATTCTATAAGCATCCTTAGTCAGGTCATGGCTAAGCCTTGTGAAAGCCACTGGAGAGCATCAAAGAATGTTCTTCGTTACCTGAAAGGAACAATAAATTTTGGTATTATGTATACTGATGAATGTGATGTTGAGTTGGCAGTTTTTTCTAATTCGGACTGGGTTGGAAATCCTGATGATAGAAAGTCAACATCAGGATATGCATTCAATATTGGATCAGGGGTCGTGTCATGGAGCAGCAAGAAACAACCAACTGTTTCTTTGTCATCAACAGAAGCTGAATACAAAGCCTTGACTAGTGCCACCTATGAAGCCATTTGGTTGAGACGAATTCTTGAAGATGTAGGAGAAGAACAAATAAAGCCAACTATCCTCAAGTGTGATAATCAAAGCTCTATTAAATTGGCCCACAACCCAATTTATCATGCCAGAACAAAACATATTGAAATTCAACATCACTTTGTAAGAGAAAAGATACTGTCAAAAGAAATTGACTTGGTATATTGTCATACAAGTGAAAATGTGGCTGACATCTTTACCAAGCCTCTTGGAAAGATAAACTTTGAAGAATGTAAGAAGCAATTAGGTGTGGTAGATAATCCATTTCTCCATTAAGGGGGGATGTTGGAATAATGAAGAAATGGTCTCGTAGTTAGTATATGTGAGTTGTTTCTTAGTTGTTAGTAGTTGGTGTCTATTATTAGTATATTAGATCCGGTCTTGTAGGTTCTAGATTGTCTATGAGTTTCCTATATATCTGTAATGTTTGTCTAAGCATTTATGCAATAAAGTGTGATCTCATTGTGCTCATCTTGTGTGTTTTATCTCTTCAATTATTTCTAAGTGTAGGGTGGTGGAGATAGAGAATTCCTGACCACTGCCCTCTAAAGATAGCAAGAGGGGATTTGAACGAGTGGGGAAAAAAGGTGGAAAAAGATCAACTGAAGGAAAAAACAAAGGATCCATAGCTCATTGTCATTCCCAACTGTAGTTGCTTGAAAGAGGTAATACAAAAACCCTCCTAAATGTTTTGTGAATCGAATGATTTTTTATTCTGTAAGAATTGAATTAAGCTTGTGCGAGCCAACTATTTTCATGTCTTCTCTGTTGGTCGTTTGAGTCTAAATTTTTGTGGTTTGGCTGGGCTGAAACCTTCTCTATGATCCATCACCATGTTACCATGCATAAAGAGGGTAAAGATTAGACCCCATGTTGAAGTCTTATCTATGATTATTTTCCACGAGACCGAGCCATTCGGTTGACCCATGGTAAAGTGTTGAGGCCAATTGGCCAACCCTCATTGAGTTATTATCATATTTTATGTTAATGTATGGCATTGTTGGATTTTTCTCGACGCCAATGGCGTTCAACTTTAATTGTTACCACAGGCTTGTGGCACCATGATACATGGCCGAGCGAACCACAATCGCTCATGTTGGACACAATAAGAACGACGTGTATCATTCTTTCGTTGCCTTAGTTATCATTTCCCTTGTGTTGGTAACCCGTGGTGAAAACCACACAAAACCTCTCTAAGGCCTTGCTATCATTTTAATGGCACCTATGGTGCTCTGTGAATGACCATCCAGAAAGAACGAAGTATCGTTCTAAGGTTATTTGGGACGAACGATTTGATCGTTTGATGATGTTCTTAAATGAACGAGATAACGTTCGCATATGGTTATATGTTAAATCGACACTGTGAAGAGCATTCGGCCTTTTTAATGGCCGCAAGATGTAGAATCCCTTATGGGTTGCCATGCGATGATAATGCATGCATATATGTATATATATACGCATTATTTCTTACGTTATGTGTCGATATATGTATCTTGATATACCAGTGTTTATTCAGGGTCGAAGATCGACCCTGAATTGTTTATTAGGTGTTTTTATATAAACGTAGATTTCATCATAGTCTTTGGTTATCGATTGATGTGTAGAATCTGTAAATAAATCGATAGCATGTTACCATTTGAAAGGTAACATGTATATCGATCATCCTTTCGTGGAAAGGAAATATTGTAAAGAATCTTAATTGATATGATGATGATTTTGATAACCTTTGAAAGTTAATACAATGGAAAATCTCTAGTTGAGAACAGATAGCTATGTATATATGTGAAAACAAACATTTCTAGAAAACAAAACTTAAAATTTGTTAAATGAATTCTTCTTCCTAAAAGTTCGGATGAATCTCTGATTTTGAATACTACGAGAATAATAAATCAACCATGTTGAATCCATGTCTGTAGATAAATGATTCTGATTTATTTGAACAAGTTGATAATGTTTTTGCTGAATATGGATTTCCTATATGAAGGATAATACATATGTTTTTTTTTCTATTTAGAATTTATACGCATATTCCAACTCTGTTCTATTTAGGCATATATGTGCACGTGCATACAAAATTCTTATGCACATGCACATACATGTTTTATACCTTCTGAATTCATCTTTATAAATCTTGGATAAGATTGTTAGAATTTGATTTGCAAGAAAAGAACTGTTTACATTAGAACATCACGTGTTTGCAAAATGAAATTGATAAATTATGATGAATGATTTAATGGTTGTACTTGAATGAACCATGACTAGATTGTGGATAAATATTGAAAGGAAAGATACATTAATTCAATGTAGATTGTAGCACACTAGAGTATGTTGCTAATAGATGGTCTAAAGGGAGGGATACCCCTTGATATGATAAGATTTTCTTCTAGGAATGGGTGCTAGAGTGTAGATTTACTTTTCCAAATCTAACCAGAGTTGCATTTTATGCAACACGAGCTTGGCCAAACTTTGTAGTCACTTATATATATATATATATATAAGTTATGGAACATACTATACTATTTATCCTCTCTCTGATGTTATGTTTTTACCTAACATGGAACTTGCATATTCTAACAAAGTAGATAAAAATGCATGTAGTTAGGCATGCACAAATTCCACCTTGCAAACTATATCTCTTGCTAAGTCTTATGTGCAGGGTTAGGAATTCTTCGATTGACTGAAGAATTCGGGGGAAGCAATGCTTCGTGGTTGGGTGGAAAAGTACCTCAATCATGTTCTCATCTGCCAATGGAGGCGAGCTGTCATAAGGAATCATATCATAATTCTATATGTATTTGTATCATTGATGTATTCGAATGAATGGTGTAATGAGAAAGAAAACTATGTAATTGAAAAGTTGACAAAGAGGTGTTGAATGCCAAGTCAACATTGTATGTAACCAATGACATGTGGAAATGAATAATTATTGAATTTTCAGATTTTGGATGATTTATGACATAAAAGTGCTTAATAGAATTAGCTTTTGAATTTGTATCATAAATAGTATTATTATAATGTCAATTTTGGGTTATTTTGGTAGAAATCTAGTTGAGCATGTTACATTTGGTATTAGAGCTCAAGGTTGAGCTCTAGGCCTATGAGCCCATGATGACTAAACTAGGGAATAGTAGATCCTTAACTAGATTTGAGATATAGAGAGAATGGCCAAAATTGGATTGGTTGCAGGAAATGGGAAGGTCCAAGTCGGGAAGAAAGAAAGTGAAAACCAATAGGGCTATGAAAAGGAAAATTATTATTGAGGAGAATCCCAAACCTGAAGACCAACCCAAGATTCTTGATGAAGAAACTCTAGCACACACCCTCACATGTCTGAAGATGGAGAGAGGCAAAAAGATAGAGGAGAGCAAGTGAAATCCTAAGACTAAGAAACCCTCCGTAGTTAGAGATTGGCCAATAGCATGTGGACCAAATGCACCACTACTGACTAAGGAGGAGAAGGAGTGCCTGTGCGCACGTCTTGCCTCACCCAAGAGGGAAGATGTAGACTCAAATGAGGATCCTGAGGAATGTCTTCTATCCGATAATGAGGGAACATCTCAGAGCAAAAAACTTTTGTAACTAAGGATCAATGTAAATCCAAACTTAATATAAATAAACAAATGTATTTTGTTGATTCAAAGGCATGAAGCTTGAAGGATAGTCTTGTTGAAATAAACATGTTCTTATTATTTTTCTAGGCTTGTATGTTGTGTACTTTTTATTTTGAATGGATGCAATAGTATAACCATAAAACCTTGTTCTTGAATGCTAAACGTGACTATGACGTAGGTCGAGTGTGAGTCACCATGGTGACGACTAGAAAAGATGCGGGCGATAGCAGATAAGACAATGGGCCAAGAAAGAAGCTAGACCAAATCCTGGAGCTCCTGAATCGATAAGAAACCCGGATGGACCATTTGGAATAGGAGGTTCGAGGGGTGTGAGAAGATTGGAATCTCAGGAATGAGGTACCTGACCAAGGAGAAGGGAACCGCAATTGAGGCCAGATTAAGGAAGAATTGGAAGAGGATATTAAGAAGGTAGCGCCATCAAAGATGGGGCTGAGGCTTGGATCATAGAAATGGAAAAATATTTTGGGCTTCGCAACCTATTGAATCAAACCAAGGCTGCTTGGGTAGCATATCAATTGTTTAGAGAGGTAGCTACTCGGTGGGACAATGAGAAGGTTGAAGGGAGACTTTCACAAGAAGGGATTACTTGGGAGTTTTTCATTAAATATTTTAGAAAGAGGTGGCTACCACAGCTTTTATTTGACAATAAAATTACTAAATTTCATAATTTGGCCCAAGGAGGCTTGATAGTAGTATAGTATTGGGAGAAGTTTACCAACTTGCTTAAATATGTGCCATAGCATCAATTCGATGAGCATTTCTAGATTCGTAAGTTTATAATTGGACTGATACCCCACATTGGAGCTGAAGTGGATCTTCAAAATCCTCATACCATGGAAAAATATTTTGAGAAGGCTATTAAGCAAGAATAGAAGCTGCAAAAGTTGTCAAATCTCCACAAAGGATCAGAATCCAAGCGTCGGTTTAGAAACAAAAGATTTTAGAAGGGTAATGGATAGAAAGGAAACAAGTCCCATTAGATTAAAAGTTTGAAAAGGGAAGGAAAACCTCTAGAGAAGGAAGAAGGAAAACAGGGCAGAAGAAATTAAAGGGCTAACAAGGACAATGATGCCTACAACAACACCCAGGGGCACTCGAAAGAAGACAAGTCTGGAATCTGAAAGGGACCGTGTGACAGATGTTACACTTGTGGGGGAGATCATTATGCATCTAACTACCCTCAGAAGTTGAGGTCACAAAAGGAAGGGAACCAACAACAAATCCTGCAACACAAGATCCATGCAACAGTGGATAACAGGCAAGTAGAATACCAAGCTTCTCCAATACAGATGTCGAGTAAGCTCTATGGACAAACTATTTCTATTTTGATAGATACTGGAGCTACTGAATGTTTCATAGACCCTAGAATGATTTCTAAGTTACCAATTCAACCTGGTTATATGAAGAATTCATGGTCTTCCCAATATGGGAATTGAGCAAAGCGGGTAGTAGTTTAATGTCTCTTTTGTAGTGAATTGGAACTTCCTAGCTTCTTGACCCAAGTTAACCTTTATGTTGGACCATTAGGATCCTATGATGTAATATTGGGAATCAATTGGTTGAATGAGCGGAAGGCAATAGTAAATTGTGAGGATAAGATGGTGAGTTGTTTGGATGACTATGGGAACCTGGTGAGATACTTGGGGAGCAACAACCCCTAGAACTTAGACAGGTCTCAGCTATGTAGCTTAAGAGAGCTCAAAGGAAGGGTTGTGCTATATATGTGGTTCATGTTATCAAGCTTGACAATGAGAAACCATACCATGATGACTATCCAATTCTTAAGGAATTTTGAGATGTGTTTCTCGAAGATCTCACCAAGATGCCTTCGAAGCGAGAATTTGATTTCTCCATCAACTTAGTACCAGGAGCCAAGCCACAGTTTAAGGCCCAATATATGATGACCACCATAGAGCTTTATGAATTGAAAGCCCAGCTATAGGAGATGTTGTGTAAGGGGCTTATCAAGCCCAATGTGTCAACATGGAGAGCACTGGTTATCTTCATGAGAAAAGAAGGATGGGACCTTACATCTATGTATTGATTGTTGTATGTTGAACAACCTAGCAACCATTAAGCATCACTACCCTCTTTTGAGGATCGACGAGTTATTCGATCAGATGAAGGGAGAGATAGCATTCTCAAAAATAGATCTCAGGTCTGGATACCATCAACTAAGAATAAAGGAGGAAGATATTCTAAAGAAAAAATTTCAAACTCAGTATGTGCATTACGAGTTCACCATTCTACCCTTTGGGTTGACCAACACACTCACAACTTTCATGAACCTTATGAATAGTGTGTTCTGAGACTGTTTGGATGATTTTGTCCTAATTTCATAGATGAAATTCTAGTTTATTCCAAGACCCTTGAGGAACACGACTAGCACTTGAGGATAGTTATGCAGTGTCTAAGGGAAAAGAATCTTTTTGGAAAGTTATCCAAGTGCTCATTTTATCAAGACAAGGTGCATTACCTAAGCCACATTATCTCGGCTGAAGGAGTGTTTGAGGATCTTGAAAAGATAAAAGCAATTATAGAGTGGCCGACACCTTAGAATGTGTTAGAAGTGTGAAGATTTATGGGCCTTTTCGACTATTATCAAAAATTTGTGCAAGGGTTTTCTAAAATAGCAGCCCCAATAACATCTCTTCAAAAGAAATGAAAGAGGTTCGAGTGAACTGAGAAGTGTGATCAGGCTTTTCAACTCCTTAAGGAGAAGCTCACTGCAACTTTGGTATTAATTATTCCAGATCCCAATGGTTAGTTTTCAGTTTTCACAAATTTTTCAGGAGATGGAGTAGGAGCAGTGTTAATGCAGGAAGGGAAAGTGGGGCATATGAGTCTAGGAAGCTGAAACAACACAAAGTAAGCTATGCACCCCATGACTTGGAATTAGTAGCTATAATGCATGCCCTGCAGATGTGGAGACACTACCTTTAAGGAAAGCCATTTGAGCTCAAAACAGATCACCTAGAATTGAGATACATTTTTACTCAACCTAATCTTAATGCACGTTAGAGGGGATGGATAGAATTCCTTAGCAAGTATGAATTTTGAATTGAGTATATAAAAGGAAAATAAAATCGAGTGGGAAATGCTCTTAGTAGACAAAGACATCTAGCAACTATGACCTCTGTAAGATTCAATCTAAAATAGTAGGTGATGCAAGACTTGCAAGGTCATGAGAATTATGAGAAGGTGAAAAAGGCTCTCGAAGAGAATCTGTCCAACCATCGATTCGATGTGTACAAGTTTAAACCAAGAAGCATCTTAAGATACTAGAGACAGATGTATATCCTAGATTCTAGATTCTAGAGAGCTTAGGAAGTTGGTCCTAGATGAGGTCCACAATGCACCATATTCGGGACACCCGAGAGTTACAAAGATGATCGTAGAATTGAAAGTATTATACTTTTGGTCAAGACTCAAGAAGGATGTAGCAGAATACGTAGCCAGATGCTTGGAGTGTCAGTGAGTCAAGGCTGAGCATGTGCATCCAGCAGGGCTCCTTTATCCCCATGATATACCTAAGTATAAATGGAAAGTGATCAGTATGGAATTGGTATAGGGGTTACCCCTAAGAAAGAATGGGCATGATGTCATTCTAGTGGTAGTAGATAAGTTCACTAAGGTGGCACATTTTATTCTAGGGAACCTTAAGGATGGATCATTGACCTTGGCCAAGAAATTTTTCCAGGAGATCTTCCATTTGCATGAAGTTCCAAAGACCATTATATCTAACCAAGATACACAAATGATAGCCAGGTATTGGACAACCTTGAATGCAACATTAGGGACTAAATTAATTTTTAGTTCAGCCTATCATCCTCAGACCAATGGTCAAAAAGAGAGTAAATTAGGTTGCAGAAGACCTCCTTCAGATGTACTATATGGATCGGTAGTATAAATGGGAAGAGTACCTACCACTAGTAGAATATGCTTATAACAACTCCCATCATGCATCCTTAGGTATGACACCTTTTGAGGCTTTGTATGGGTGGAAGTTTTGCACTCCCATCAGTTGGGACATATTCGAAGACAGGATCATAGTGGGTTCTGAGATGCTAAAAAAAATGGAAGAGTAGATGAGGCTTATCAAGAGAAAACTAAAGGAAGCAACAAATAGGCAAAAGAGCTATACCGACATAAATAATTTAACCTTTAGACACTTTGCAGTTGGAGACAAGGTCTTTCTAAGAGTCAAACCACATAAGAGCTCTATTACGTTGGGGAAGTCATCCAAGCTGTCTCTGAGATATGTGGGCCCATTTGATGTGCTGGAAGTGATCAACCCAATTGCATACAGACTTGCTCTACCCCCTACTCTAGCTTGACTCCGTAATGTGTTTCATGTTTCTTTATTAAAACCATACTAGGCCTAGATGCGTCTCATATACTTGATTGGCATTCTTTATAGGTGGAGGATCCAGGAGTGGTGCTAGTGGAGCCCAATAGAATTTTGGATAGACGCAACATCAAGTTGCAAAACAAGGACATTTTTCAGTATAAGGTCCAATGGGACCAATATCATGAGGACAATGCTACATATGGAAGGATGTAGAGGAAATAGAACAGTCCTTCCCTCATTTGCTTTCCTAGATAGACTATTGATGATCATTTTTGTATTGTTGCCTAAAATTTTGGATTGATATGCTATGATGTTTTTCCTTGAAAACATTATGAATTGTGATTATCTATATATTGATGGCTAATATTCTGGATTGGTATGCTATGATGTTTGACTTGGAAACAATGTGAATTGACAAACATATGTAAAACCAATTTTTTTTTATTAGACATTAGGATGATGTCTCTTTTAAGTGGGGAAGGATGTCATATCTCGATTTCATTTTGTATTTTAAAAATTAGGGAAATTGAAATTGTAGACACCCAAAAATGTCCTCTTAGAGCACCTTGTCACAACATTACATCATTTAGACATCTTGTAGCCTGTTTTTCCCTAGGAACCCATGTCATCATCTAATTAGTTAAATACATCTTATTTATTTGACTAATTTCCTTTATTCCCTTTCTATTCATAATCCCTTATTTCTTCTAATGTTAATTAAATAATTTGTATTATTTAATTAATTAAATCATAAATCCAACATTAATTAAATAAATCAAATATTTATTTAATTAATAAAATCCAAAAAATATCTTCTTGCTTTCCTTCCAAAATTGGAACTCATATGTATCTAATTAATTTTTTTAATTAGATAATTCATCAATTATCCCTCTCATCTTTTTTAGGATTTATTTCCTTCAAAACAAAAAATGAAAATTTTCTATCTTTTTAAATCTTATCTTATCTTGTTTTATTTCCTCTTTTGTCAAATAAAGCAAAAATCAAATCCTTATCAAATCTTATCTCCAAAATCAAATCTTCTTCCCTCTACATCAAAATTCTATAAATATGGCCTCTCACAAGCCATTTGGATCCATCTTCTTCTAGTATCCTCACTCTGCCAAAATTCTTTCAATCTTCTCATCTATCTATCTATTTTTCCTCTATCATCTTCATCTTATCGTCATGCTGCGGAAATGACCAATCAACATCAACATATAATATCATTCAATCCTTCAAAATCTTGCATGCTTATGTGAGGTGGAGAGGAGCAATGGAGATAAATCAAATCTAGCTTGGAGATCAGTTTGCTTTGCTTTCTTGTTTTCATTTCATGCTAGTTTGTTTATGAATTTGCCCTAAAAAAATTCCCTAACTACATTGGTGAACCTGACATGAATCCTTTGATCTAGCTTGCTTTTTTTGCAAGTTTCATTAACTTTTTGTTGCAGATTTATGTCATTTTTGGACAAAACCCTAGGTTTTACAAATCTCTTCATATCTTCCAAACGGCTGCGAATTTTTCTATAATATTTTCACATAAGTTTTTCCATCATCTAAGGAAGCTACAATAGAAAAATTGAGGGTTTATCCCCATTTTTATAGGAGTTATCACAATTTTATGTTTTCTCATAAAATTAATATTTTGGGCGCAAATCGGTGATTTTTTCCAAAAAAATTACATTTTTGGAAAGCTTTTGAAATTCTAATTGGGGTCTATGTTTTACAGATTTAATTTGAAGGTCAAATACAATGCGAAAAAATCAGATATTTGTCTTATGTAGGCTTTTCATTAATCCACGTTTCTGGGTGCAAAACATGGAATTTTTTTGACTTCTTTACATTTTTGGAAAGCTTTCAAAAAATTATTAGGGGTCTCTTCTTTGAATTTTTATTTTTCAAATCAATAATGTCTTCAATAATCGAATCTAATTCGACTATGTATTTGAAATTACAATTTTCCTTGTTTGATGAGCTTTTTTCTATGGCTGACTTATAATATCATTTTCTGATTTTGTGGGTGAATCTAAAGAGTTGGAACAACATTGGCATCATCATCTACAACAGATTTAAGGATGAAAATAATCATGTGCACACTTTCCATCTTTCATCTCTAATCATTGCTTGTCAATACACTTCAATTTGGGGCTTAAAAAAAACTTGTTTGATCACACACTTGGATTTTGGGCTTAAAAGGAACATCTTGTTTGTTGTCACATTATTGAAATTGGGTTAAAACAAACAAATTTATTCCTACACATTTGGCTTTGGGATCTAAAAAGAACAAGTGCTTGAATTGTTTTACACACATTTCAATTTTCTAAAGGGAAATTAACAACTGCGAGTGTGAATCAAGTGCATGTGTGATCAAAAACACCTCACTTGGTTTGCTTTTGTCATACCCTTATTAGGAGGCCTACTTGGAGAAAACACCACTCCAAGGAATGACCTCAATCGAGTGGTGAATCAATAGACACCCTCCTTTGGGAGTTGAAATCTTGTCACTCTTGGCTAAGCCCCAAAGAACTTTATACCTTTGGGAAGTGAAGGTGAAGGGTGTGTTACTCCTTTCTCTTGATTTTGTGGCAGGATATTGCTTTCAAATCATCCCTAGTCAACCTCGTGCATCCTAGTTTAAGACCTAATTGGCCATACCCACTTGACTAGTTCTAGGACTTGTTGATGTATCTTCTTCAAGTGCCTGCTTAATCATCGCATTCATAATTTCAAATTCAAAATTTCTTATGTGTCTTGCATGTGTGATTCATGTGTGTACATGTGTAATCATTTGTTTGCAAATTTCCATATCAAGCTATAAACACCAGCACATAAACATATCATTCTAATCATCCTAAACATCCTAATCATCCTCTTTTTTAATCACATTCCGATCAATTTCAGCCTAATCAATCCAAGTCATCCAAACTAATCATTCCACATCATCATCATCACCCTAATCCTAGTCAAGAATTTGCTAAAATGGTCCTAATCCTTGAAAATCCTAGTCACAAGCCCAAGGTCATACTTCAAGGAGTCCCTTCACCTAATCATGAAGATAATCCAAAACCATGTATCCTCTGAGGTGGGTCAAAATTTGCTCATAGTGATGATGAGAACTTTGTAGAAATATTAGGTTATCTTAATGATACTATTGACAAGGGAAATACCACCTTAAGTTTGGAATCATACACCACTCCATCTACAAGTCCTCCATCACCATCCAATAAAATGCCTATCTCAAAGCATACTAGTCTTACACCAACACCACTATCCAACTTCCCAAGCTCTAATCCATCAACCAAAGAATCTTTTGACGATTTTCTCCAAAGACTACTAGCATGGAATAGACTATCCCCATGTCAAGCACCCATTAATGAGCTTACCAAAGAAACTTTGAATGCCTTGCCTATTCCTCCAACTCCATAATGTGGTCCACAACCTATTGATCTTATGTGTCTAAGTCAAATTCCATCACGCCCTCATGTTGTTGATCACAAAGAGCATACCAAGCCTCTTCTAGAGCCTTCCACTTCCATTTCCACTCAAAGCCAAGATCTATGTCAAGAGCATTATCCCAAGCATGAGGAAACATTAACCTCTCATTCTAATCAAGATCTATTCCCTTCTAATGATACCACTCATAACATACTTGGTCCTAGTCATGATCAAGCTTTCGTTTATGATCTAGGTCATACCAATGATCAAGAAGGCCATGGTTATCCTCTTAGCCAACTCTATGCATTCCATGGTCAAGATCCTATCACTTCACCTATAGGTAAGTGAAAAAAGATGGGGGAGCAAAAAGGGGGCTTAAGTGGCCACTTTTTTTTCTTTTTTTTTTTTCTGAAATAAGGAAATACTGACATTGGACGTGAAATTCAGGATAGTTACATTCAAAATTTTGAGATGCAGCAAAATCAAGGATCGTAGTGCTCTGAGTCTACTTTCTAAACTACTAATTTATTTTTAAAATGGTTGAGATTAACGAGTTCAAAAGAGGGACGTACAAAAGTTGGTGTTATTTTTGTCAGAAAAACATAACATAGCAACTTTTGTACGTCCCTAGCATGGTGAATTTTTTTTAGTATTTTTAAAATCGCTTCGGTGAGAAATTAGCTAACAGTATGTAGTTGATGTACGATTTTTCTGATAATTTTTTAATGAGTATTTGATTTTTTACTAATTTTCTGATTGGACACTTCCTAAAAAATAGAATTTTGGCCGTGCTACCCCTACAAATTTTGGAAACTAATTAATTTAAAAAAAAAAAAACCAAATTTTTGGAATGGAATCTAGTTTCTAAAAATATAATTTATTTGAAATTTTGATGAACGGTTAATTTATAGTGAAAAAAACACCAAACATTGTTTTTTGCCAAAAAAGAGACACACAAACAAAAAAATTTATAGATGAAAGGCGTAACATTGTCAAAAAGTGAAAAAAATTATATTGTTGGATAGATAAGAGAGAACCTAACATTACCCAAGTGTTGCATTTGTTCGACATTGAAACACATACAATCTTGATGGTGAGCACAAACCCGATTATGTGAAATATTGTAGAATTTGCAAAAACATGTCTTTGGTCGTTGGGAAGGCCCTCCAAGCCTTTGGATTGGTATTCCAAGGAAAATACCAAGCCTAAGGCTTGGGGATTCCCAAAGCAAGATATAACGCGCTTGCACTATATCTTAGTTTTGACATGGTTTTTTGTGTTTGTGTGAGACATGTCTTGCAAGACATAACGCAAGTGCGGTATAATGCGCTCGCGTTATGTCTTGCTTTATGTTAAATGCTACTCTATTGAATGTATGTTTGTATATTTGTATGTTTGTATGTACATGTATGCTTGTATGTCATGTATGTATGTATGTATGTATGTATGTATGTATGTGAGCATGCTTGTATGTATGTATGTATCTATGCATCAATGCATGTATGTATGTATGCCTATATGTATGTAAGATTGTATCTACATATGTACATGTATGCTTGTATGTATGTAGGATCGTATGTACATATGTATTATGCTTGTATGTATGTAAGTATGTATGTCTTTAGAGGGAGGGAAAATTTTAAGAGAGAGAGAGAGTTGTATAGGTAGGATAGGAGGGAGAGAGGGAGGGAGAGACCTAAGAGAGAGAGAGAGAGTCTTGAGTGAGGGAGGGGGTGGAAGGGAGAGTCTAAGAGAGAGGGAGTGGGAGAGAAGGGGTTGGAGTGAGAGGGACTTAGCTAGGTAGGGTGGGAGGGATAGAG